>CM057812.1:75448822-75503822 GCA_030067965.1 Latrodectus elegans | reverse complement strand
TGTTTCCTGTTATTTCCAAAATTAGCTTCTTTAAAGAATACAAACTACTTGTGTGCTAACGTAACATTTTAAATTTTTGGGAGAATATGAATTTTGAATAGACAGTGCAAGAAATAAACATTTCTTTTTGAGCTAAAATTTATGTTCATTGTGAAATCAAAGTTGAAAAGACTGGCTTTATCATGCGAACTAAATGATAAACAAAAACTAGCCTTAATATGAGAATTATGTGATAAAAAGTAGCTCTTTATTTTTGTATAGACCAAGTGATTGGTTTGGTTATTTTATTTGTCGCGCAAAGGTCATTTTTTGCACACGAGGGCTAATTAGACCGGAACCTACGGTTTTTAAAGTGGAATCCGAACCACTACAAACATCCATGCTGAAGGTGGGATTCGAACCCACGAACTGTTATACCAAAGGCAAGAGCGCTAACCATTCAGCTGCCAGCTCGGCACCAAGTGATTGAGGCTGGCTTCCTTATGAGTAATGAAGCAAGTTTTGATAGTTACTTGGTACAGAGAAAGCAATTGAAATTTCGATTTAACTAAGTAAAAATTATTTAACAATGTAGCAAAATGTGTATGTACATATGCTATACTTTTGTCAAGTTGTTAGATTAGGCGGGATTGCACATTATTATACATGGGTAGAGAATGGAAGTTGTTTCAGCTGATTTAATCTTTCACACTAATTTAGCTTACTGAAATTGGGTTCTGCATTTCTGCAGAAATGTAGTTTGTAGTGGTTTCGACCGAACCCACAAGCCTTTGATTCGAGGGCAAAAGCTCTTAGCGATTCAGTTGGCTCATGTGTAAACTTAAATGGGGTTAAAAAGTTTAACAATTTCTAAGTTTGCGATTTTGGGAAAATTGCTTGAAATTTTTCAGATTATTATTTGCATATAGTTACAATCATTAGAAGTTCCTTTTAATTATTTTAATCGTAAATTTTAGATTATATTCAGTTCTTAAATTTCATATAAACTATTTGTCCTTAAATATATTCTATTAGAATTTATATATATATAAATATATTCTATTAGAATATATATATATATATATATATATATATATATATATATATATATATATATATATATATATATTACATAAGCTTGCTTAAGAAACTGAATTTTATTTCGCTAACGGCGGGCTTTAACCCTCCGCCAGCACGAGGCCGAAGAGTGCCTCTTATTTATAGTTATCCGGTGGTTTCCACCTGTGAACCAATAGGTTGAGACACATTCATCAACTGAGTAAGAAAGAGCATCCAACAGGGATTCGAACCGGGGACTTAGGTGTCGGAACCGTTCAGCACTCAACTATTGGCCGGCCAGCAAACTAGGTTAAAATGAATATTTCAGAGGAATTTCTTCAAAAGAAATTTTATAAAACGAGTTTTATTTAGTATTCAATAGAACTCATTGAAATTCTCATCGCGTAATTTTAATGATTGTAGGTCATTAAAATTCATAGTTAAGAATTTCACTCATCGTATGAATTGATGCTTAGCATCAATCACTCATTGACATTTTCTTTTAGAAATGTTAATCCTTGAAAGAATTACATTGATTTTTTAATATAGTTCATTAAAAATTTTTTGAGAGTTTTAATAATGGAACCTATTGTATTTACTGCTTCATATAATTCATTAAAATTAATTTTTTATCAATAATGTCTTATTCGGTGGAATAATGCAAGGCGGAAATAAATATAGATCTGAAATATCATATATAAATAATTACAGATCATATCGATTAATTTGTTTTCACAATAGTAGGGAATTTAAAATGTACATCCATCATTTAATTAAGACGAGGAAAAGAGAAAATCATGTTGTATAAAATTTAAAAAAGAATCCTTTTTTAAAGCAAAGCAGTCTTTCTACTACTATTAATATATCGAAATGACACACACATATTTTTCATTCTGGTGTTCTCTGTAAATTTTTGATGAATTTTACATCGTCACGTTTCTTATCGCACTATCGATTGCAGACATGTGCCGCTCCCTGCGCTGCCTTGTTCGCGTGCGGTCAAGGCCGAATTGCGGCATGCCCATTGACTAGCAATGACCTTGACTTTGACAAAAACACATTGACCTGAAATATAAGCCAATGTAGGCAAGATGTCCGGAGAAGAAACATTACCTCGAAATGACTTTGCATTAGATGACGCTTCTACGAGATAAGGCGGCCGAATTCTCGGGACTATTTCCTCCAAACAAAAAGTTTCGAGCGCCTCAACTGTTCAAGGATAAGTTTGTCTGAAGTTAAATTGTGTTACTTGTAATTTTAGTATCTTTAAGCAAGTTAATTTTAATTATTTTAATAAATTTAACTTAGTAATTCCCCAATTTCCTTCGCTTCAATTAATTTAGAATTAAATATTAAATCAAAGATTTAAGTTTTTTCTGTTCTCAAATAAATAAGTTTCGTGATTATTTGTAATAAAATCATCAAAACCTTTCTCCTGAGTAAAACAAAACTATAATTTTTATCATGATAAGGAGCTGATATGAATGTATGTACCACCCGTATGAAAAAAAAAATAGCGTCTTCCATTATAAATGAGAGTTTACATGTTATCAAATATAATGTGTAATATCATTCCAATAAAAATTTTTAAATAAGAAATAATTATAGATCTAACGAAATCTTTATTAATATTATGGTTTTAGTAATTGTTAATGTCAGTTTGAGATTTCGCTTAAAATTGCCCGCGCGAAAACTCGAATAATGTGGATGTAATAATAAATAGAAGTTATTAGGCAAATATATTGAAAGAAAAACCGCCCACAATTACAATTCAGTTCGAAAAGGACGATTGCAAATCAATTCTATGGGATAAAAAATTGAAAGTATTTTACGATGAAGCATTTCTGTGCAATTAATTGATTAAATCATGTATTTTAATTTAAAAGTAAAATATATAGTAAGAATCCAATTGAAAATTATTTAATGAAACTTAGGATGACAAAATTTGTTTCTGACTTGGAACCATTATCATGGAATATATTCTTCAATAACATTCTATTCATCAGTTTAAACGTATTTGTATGTCTGCTGAATCAATAAAAATCTAATATCTATTTAATTTATATTATTTTCTGGTTAGAAAATATGTTGCTTGAAGAACAATGAGTACTAATTTTATCTGTATTGTTTCATATAAACTCCTAAATTGTTGTTCACATTTAGCTTTAATTGATAATGCATCATATTTATATATATGTATACATATACATTTATTTATCTGTACCCACCCACACACACACGTATATATATATATAAATTTTCTTCAAAATGAATTTCAATTTCATGAAAATTGTTCGTACAGTTAAATAATTGTAATTTAAGATAAGCCTCTTCTATTAATACTTTTCTATAAAACTGGAAAGTGATTATATTTATGGTTTTCACAAAGGAATTTAAAACCCAAAGAATAATTATTTACTGCATTGATGATTAATATTGTTTTCTAATAATGTGTAATAATAATTATAACACTGTATTTAAAAAAAATTATATTTAAAAAAAAAATTTGTTAGTCCAGTTTCAAAATACGACTGTAAGAATGATATTTTAAATGATTATTTTGTAATAATTTTTAAGTTCTTATATTTCAAATGTTGTAAATACCTAATTTATATCAGGCTTATTAATTTTTTAGCGCAAAAAATTCTTAACTAAAATGAATTTAACAAATTATAAAATCCATAGTTTTGGGAAAAAAAAAAAGAAACAAAAGTCCAGATCTTAAGTAATAGGATGCATGTGTGAGCGAGTACATTTAAAATAATGACTTTTACTGTGTCTCGAATGCATGGAAATGCCATCGGTATTATTCGCAGGTAATGGAGTTGCAAAAAATCCAGTATTCAAAATTTCTTTTTTTTTTTTTTTTTTTTTTTTTTTTTAGCTGAGCATTTACTTAATCTTTTGAATTCGGCCTGCAAGCATTTTGCTTGTATCTCAACAGTTATGTTTTATCTATGTTTCGTTCATCAGATTGAGATGTTTAGCTTAAAATGGATTACAAACTTTGCTGCCTACTCTTCGCGTTAGAGATTGAACTGAAAAACTGCTGAATCAAAGGTGAAACCATTGAGCGGCCAGCTAAGCAAAGAAGAATTGTTTTTCATGCTCTACATAATTTATATTTCTATGTAACTATTTTTTTTTTGTTAAAAGAGTAGAATTTGAAGTTGAATGTATGGATTTTTTTTAACGTGCAAGGCCAAACACATGCGTAAATATCAATATATTTCTAATATTTATCACAGCTATTTCATTTTTTGTAACGCTTTCAGTTTATACCTAAGCTCTGCCGAATCAGGATTTGACGGTTAGCTTCGTCCAATCTGTGGGTGGGGCTCACCGTGGATAGGACAAAACTTTTCGAAAAAGCATTCTCGAACAACAGCATCTGCGGAGTCTTGCAATGTAAAATGTCCTCACAGTGTTTATTGCAATGTCTAAGAAAAGGCTGTGACACGGTGTCAACAAGTGGGCCAGCTAAATGTGTGTTCTGTTTCGTGTAGTTTCGGCTCAAGGATGAATGAGTTCAATTCTCACCTCGTAGTTGTTCGTTTGTAATGGTTTAAAATCCATTTTAAACTGTATACAAATAAAGGTAACCTGTAATAAGTGAAAGTGCATTTACGAGTAGTCCTTGATTTTTGTCGATTTTTTTTTTGACGCTAAGATAGGCGCCAAAATGGGAATAACAAAATGGAAACTCGTTAGTTAAAGCACTGAAAATACCAGGGTCACCAAAATTTATAAATATTATCTGCAATATTTATCACCGTATTTTTCCCCTAACCAAAGGGTACCCGTTTCTACACCCAACTCCTCAAATACCTATGCTTACACTGATGCTACCATTCTTTTGTAAGTTAAGGAGAAATGAATAATGTTTTTTTAAATGTAAGATATAATAACATATTTGCAATTTAATATTAAAATTTCGCTCTATTTATCACCACTTTTTAATAATGCAAACGAAATTTCTAAACATATCAATTTTACCACAGAATAATAACATATATTCAAGGTCTATTTTTCCAACAAAACATGTCCACAGAAGCTTTTATTGACAGCAATGAGAAAGTTTCTCAGCGATCAGAGAAGGTCAGGCCGTCAGCAAAGTCTTAAAAGCAATTGAGGAGCGCACACCAGGTACATCACTTTATTCAGGTCACAGTTAAGAAATCGAGATCTTGAGAGCGAAACAATCACAGCTCATTTGCATAGGTGATGTCAAAACGATCCGCGCAGGACGTCTGCCTGTTTTTCCGATTTTCCTTCACGGTGTGTTGGAAGGGATTTGGAAACAGATATTTTTGTGTAGAAGTAAGATATAAGTTAAAGCGTTGGAAACAATGAATTCGATTTCATTAGGTTGAGAGGGTAGTGGAGAAATTTCTGAAAATCGTGGAATTGTAAGAGTGTGTGATTTCTGGAAAAATTGCATATACTTTCAGTGGAATTACTACTTATTAGAGCCCCCCATAGAAAGAGGTTTTTGGGCTTAACTGGAATTCCTTTCAATGTTAATCTCAACGGATCATTGATGCGTTTTCATTTTGGATTCATACTGAAGTAAGTTTTTAATTGCTTCACAGAATTTTATTGCATTTAAACTGCACTTTTCTCTTTACCTACTGTGTGTGGGGTTTTTTATAATTGATTCTTTATTTCTGAGATTTTTTTTGTACGGAATATGAAAGTTTCTATCAAACTGAAACATTATTCACAAAAATGTCAGCAGAAACATAAAATGGTTTCATCGGCCATTCAATTTTTTCTCGATTTTTCTTGTGAATTTCATCTGATTACACGAATATTGTATCTTACCAAATACATAACATATATATACGGCTACTCTAGTACAAACTATATATCCTGAACTTTCAAGTACCTAGTGTATTACTAGTCTATATAATTTTTCTTTTTCATCAATCTATCTTTAATTCAAAATACTTGTTATATTTTCGTTTTTGCCTTTACCAGAGTATTGCTATCCTGAATGTGGCCTTGATTTCGTTCGTTTCAAAAAACATTTCCCAGTTATTTCATAAAATTTTGAGCTATTTTCTACGTGAGAAATTTTTATTGCTTCCCTATTCATGGCATAAAAAAGACTTTTTAATTGCGTCATTTTATAGTTATACTCTTGAAGTTTTGCATGCGTTTCCATTCCTGTGGTGTCCATCCGCAGCACAAAAACAAGTTTGAGATTCCTAATGTATTATAAAATTAATTGAAGAGTTAAACAAAAGTAGGTA
This sequence comes from Latrodectus elegans, assembly GCA_030067965.1. Classification (NCBI taxonomy): domain Eukaryota; kingdom Metazoa; phylum Arthropoda; class Arachnida; order Araneae; family Theridiidae; genus Latrodectus; species Latrodectus elegans. The sequence goes on along the minus strand of CM057812.1, from coordinate 75,497,529 downwards.
GAAATAGTGGGAAAAATATTGCAAATAAATCAGTCGCTTATGTTCTGCTAATTCTAAAAATATTGTTTGGTATGAAGAATCTTTCGTTAATATTTGATTAAATATAGAAAATTAACTTAAATATAGATAACGTTTTGTCATGAATTTTACTTTTGTTAATTACTGAGAACAAAACTATGATTTTGATAAGTATATTCTAATGTTTACTTTAAAGTTTCTCACGGTCATGATGTTTGTAGTTTGAAGTTAAAGATTAAAAGTACAATTCCGGCATTGTTAAATAATAGGAATTGCATGCTACACAATATAGTAAATCACTTATTAGCTGAAAATATTTATAAGGATTATTTTTTACTCAGCACAGTAATTCCTATTTACACGTTGTAAGCTATATTTATATATTGAAGAGGGGAAAAAACTTCTCAAGCATTTACCTCGGCACATTAAAAAAAAAAAAAACGGAAGTGTTTATTCTTCAACAGAAGCCGGGGAACTTTCAACTTTGAAAAGTGCTTCATTATAACGTTACATTTCGACTTTAATTAGACCAATTGTATGATAATAAAGTAAAACGATACATCCTTCTATTGTTGTTGTTATCTTGTGCCAGCTAAACTAGCAATATGGATTGCGCTACTCCAATTTTCCAACTGAACCGTAATTTGGTGTGCAGTCCGACTTCCGCTGTACACATATGCCATAGGTACCTGTTTATAGGGTAGACAACTGTTCATGCAAGGAAAGGAAAAAGATCAGAAATGCCATAGGGTAAACAACTGTTAATGCAAGGAAAGGAAAAAGACCAGAAATGCCATAGGGTAGACAACTGTTCATGCAAGGAAAGGAAAAAGACCAGAAATGCCGTAGGGTAGACAACTGTTCATGCAAGGAAAGGAAAAAGACCAGAAATGCCATAGGATAAATAACTGTTAATGCAAGGAAAGGAAAAAGACCAGAAATGCCATAGGGTAGACAACTGTTCATGCAAGGAAAGGAAAAAGACCAGAAATGCTGTAGGGTAGACAACTGTTCATGCAAGTAAAGGAAAAAGACCAGAAATGCCGTAGGGTAGACAACTGTTCATGCAAGGAAAGGAAAAAGACCAGAAATGCCTTAGGGTAGACAACTGTTCATACAGAAAAAGACCAGAAATGTACATCCATGCTCGAAATGGTATTGGAACTCCCTATTCTCAGTCAGATTACTAGACAGGGTGGACGACTTTCCACCGTTTGAATTTACTTTTTGTGTTATCTTTGAAGAGTCTAAAATATGAATGCAAGTAGAAAAAGCAGTTTTTTACACTATTCAGTTGACATCTTTTAGGTTTATGGTAAGTAATTATATGAAATATTGCCTCAATACTGTGCAGTTTTACTTTGCACGCGCGTTCAATAGAATCATCATTTATTTATAAGATATATTTAATTTTTTTGGTTATTTTGTCCTATCATAATATCTTTTAATTGTTTTTATGAGTAAACAATAATAAATTCAATATAAAAACTTTTGTGATTCAAATATTAATGTTGAAATTTTTTTCGATAACACTGTATATATATTATAATAATGCCCGGCTATTAGGATCCATTTACTCTATTCTGACAAGGGCACTTTATCTAGAGTCATTTTATATCACCCAGTGGGTGTACCATCTTATAATCTGAAGGTGGGTGGACTTTCGTAATTTAAGAGCATAGAACAAGCAGCAGAAAAATGTGAAATAATACTTCTAGGGATGCTTGACCTGCATCCCTAGAAGTATTATTTCACATGGAAACCATTGCCTATTTAACAGGCTCCAGCCACCGTGGAGCCACCATCATTATGTATGGATTTTGCCACCATTATTATGTATGGATTTTGATCCATACATAATGATCCATACAAAATCCATACATAATGATGGTCTAGCCACCATCATGATGTATGGATTTTGTTTCGAGCTGAATGACGGGTTGAAATGGACCTTGTATTGCGATATCATAGCTCTTATTTCTTAGCTTGCAAATCATTTCGGAGTTTTCATTGGAACATTTGTAATTAATTTAAATCGTAATTGTAAAGTTGCTTATGCTATGACGCACTCTAGTTTGGAACTCTGTTCTATTCCCAAGCGGTGATTTTCCCACTCTTGTAACTGTAATCTGGGATGAGAAATAAATATGTTCGGCATCGGACCCTACCTACACTTTCACGATACTTAAAAAAATAAAATAGTTACATTTTTGGAAGAGTAATATTGCAACGAATGTAATTTCGGTTTTCCCAACGCTCATCTGGTTGAAAATGCATGAAAACGAGGTTGAATGGTTTCCAGCTGATCGCGGCTGGAGGCTTGATTTCGTGTGCCAATAAGTATTTTTTATAAAGTAAAAATAAATGTCCTTAAAAAATAGCACTATTTCTTCCAAACTGAAATATTTTCTTGAAAAGATTCCAAATGAAGATGTCCTTTATTTCACTCTCTGCATACAAATATATAACGGGGGGTTTCTAATTGTTTTTGCCGATTAAAAAATGGGATTCAGACGAGCAATAACTACCCTAGAACATGAAGTCGCATTCTACTCTGAGAAGAGAATAGAATCACCCCCTCTGCCGCCACATCTCAGCCTGTGGACAGAGGTGAGGATTCAGTTGACAATGATTGATTCTCTAAATAAATGTCACGTTTTTTTTAACAGGCATCTTAATTGCTTAAGGATTCTACAAGCAGCGCTGTGGCTTCTGTCTTTAATTTGATTTCAAATATTTTGCGAAAATAGCTGTTGCCCTCAACTACTAAAATCTCGACTCAACCAAGTATTTCGCCAAGAGCAGATGGGTTAGATGTCCTCCGAACCAAAGTGTTAGGGGATTTTATGCTTGCTTCTAAATGACTCTCACCCAACTGAACTGCGTCAAGTATTCTAGCGCTCACTCTCTTAATTCTGTGCTCATCTCCTATTCTTTACGCACAGAGACATCAGTTGTATTCTTATGAGTGTGCAAAGCTCTATCTAATGTATGATATGAATAGGATTAATAGTCAATTTTTATAAAATACTAAAAGGAGAATAATAAAGGGTAAATACGAAATATAGAGCAACTGTTCAATAGATAGTCTAAAAGAAACACAGAATAAAATGGAACGAAATACTAACATGGCCATCTTCTCCAGGGGTGTATTGTGACATAGTATGGCTTTTTTGCAATGGCTCAAGACTGAAGCTTTAATGAAGCCCATACATCCCTAAGCCACACTAAAATATGAAACGAAAATAGAGGAAATAAATGTCGAGATAAAATATATGCTCAAAATATAATATTAAATCCAAAGTTGCCAAAATACACAAATTTATAGTAATCAAAATCAAATCCGCAAGAACTGCAAATAAATACTAATTAACTAAATACATGAATGCCTAGATTTAAAAGACTAAGTGTAAACATTATTGGGAATTCAAGCTTCCTATATATAAGATCATCAAGGCTTGGGTGTGTAGTTTATAACTACGCTAAGCAATGCTCTACTAACCAAATAGTATTTAATAAAGTTAATTGGATTCCTGTCTTTTTATTTGTTTATTGATATTGTTAAAATTTTTACATATATTAAAGATTCTATTAAATTGATTGAAATTAATATTTTTAGTAAATTTTAATTGAAATATCTGAGTTTCAATATATATATGTGTATGTGTGTGTATTATTATAATTATTATTTAAATATTCATTAAATATTTATATAATATACCTGAATATTTCGCTTATATTATTTTATTGATAGTTAAATTAATTAAAATCATTGGCTATTTCTCCTAATTTTACTAAAAAATTTCCTGTTACTATTCCTTATAAGGAATATACTTTGTTTCCTTTTAAAAACAAATAATTAATGAAACAAATGTAATAAAATGTGTCTATATTTACAATTTTAGTCACTGAAATCTTAAACATTTTACTGCGGTAGGCCACTGACTTTTTCTGTAAAGTGGTCGCTTTATGAATCATGTTTCAGTTCGTATTTACTCAGAACTGAAACACGCATGCGCTGCAACGCGACTCTGCTGAATTTTCGAATGCATAGAAGAATTCCCTCCTGCATTCAGATCTTCTTTTAATCTCGCACCATCAGTTGACGGATCTACAATATCTCGAGCTGAGAGGCATTCCTCGTCATAAATCCATCTCGATTTGATTCCTTCAGGAGTAGAAAACGATAATTAGGACGAAAAAAGAAAATCTCGCAGTCTGGGCAATGGCAGGGCAGCTGAAACACTTCGTTTCTCATACGTTGGGTGAGCGAATTCCCGCCCAGACAACTGTAAGAAATGGAATACTTCCAGCCAATGCGTAGGGGGCGCTTTGATATCGCCTTTTTGAGCTTGGGCGTCCAAATTTCGTGTTTTTTCTTTCCGAACGCCCACCTACGTTTCACAATGACAAATGCTCTTTTTTCAGACATTGTCTGTTTTTATTGTATGCTAAATTGGATGCCTTTTCGGAATGGAAGTAGAAAGGGACTAATTTGGTCCGAATGTCTTTGATTCTATGTAAATTAGTGTTGTTGGATGCATAGCTACATCATGATTATTTGTCGTGAACATGACACAGATGAAAAATTTCTTTTATCTTCATTCAAAGAATGCTTAAGTGTACTGAAAATAAAATGTGTTTAAAAGAAAGGAAGGATTACTTTAAATGACTCAACGGCTTAATGCATGCAAGCTTTGCATCGTAACTTAACGTTAGCAAAATTCAACACTAAAAATTTTTTTTGAATTGGTCACACACAAATTAATTTCTGTGCGGTATATGAATATTTCAATGAAATTGGAACATTATTAAGAAAACTTAATAATGTTCTAATGAAATTATTAATTAAAAAATAAAATGATGTAATCAGCTCTTTAGTTTTTTTCCATTTTTAGGAGTATTTATCATCTTACATAGATATTGCATCTGCCACCTCCATATGCACACTACAAGATGCATTTATATGCTTCCAGTCCTTTTACTTTCCTAGTCTTGTAAAAAATGTTGGTATTTATCTTTCATTGCTGTTTTATTCATCTTCCCGTTCCTGCTTGCCCACACAAGAGTATCATGTCAAGATTCCTAGTTATATTCAGAGTTTTTTTTTTTTTTCTTTCTCCGCGATAATATTTTATGCAGTATCCCCATTCCTCGCATAAATAAGACAAAGAAATAAAAGTACGTTTGATGCACTCAAATGATGGATTCTCATAAATATTTCTATTTTTGTGATGCAAACAAATGTCAGTTTGTTTAAAAACAATTTATTTTTTAATTTTTTTACTTTTTAAATTTTAATACTTTTTTTGTCTTTTTAGTTTTAAATTATTTTTAATACATTAATATTTATATCATTTATTACTGTTTTTATTTTTGACTGAATTTAGTTTATTATTTTTGATTTAAAACTGATAAAAATAGAACGTTATTTTTTTATAAAACATTTATTATTTTAACCAAACATTAATGAAACAAAGAAAAAAAATTTATTTATTAAAATTATATCTTTCTATCATCTCTCTCTCTCTCTCTCTCTCTCTCTCTATATATATATATATATATATATATATATATATTATATATATTGAAAGTACTATCATTATATATATACATATAATGATAGCACTTTAATTTTAATAAATCTGCTCATGTGTATTTTTATTAATGCTTGATTAAATGAACAATTATTATTACTTTTAATATTAATGAGATTAAAAAATGTAATCAGCACATACTATTGATAGAGCAGCTGTAAAAAATGTTTTTCACGGAAGAAATAATTAACATATCTTTGAACACTCTCTTGTGGCGTCAATAGAAATAAGTTAATGATCCTGTCATCAACTCTGCCTAATTTTGTATCAAACAAGTTTATTAATATATTCTATATATTATCTGCATGTAGAGTTAAATTTAATATATAGTACTACTGATTACTGAAGTTTTATGCCATCTTATAACTAATTTAGTAGGTTTAATAAATTTCCTTAAGTTAGAGCTGAATGTTTAAAAACTTGATTTATTATTTGCACAATATCAAATAATTGTTATAATTATTCTATAAATCAAAATTATCAATCATATTGTGAAAATGCGATTAAATTCTGTTAGAGTCGAATTAAGGAAACACGTATTTGAATAAATAAGTCAATTATTTGTTGCTGTAAATTGCTATTATATATATATATTACTTGTTTATGTTTTTGCTATTATTTTCATAAAGAAAATATAAGAAAAGATATTAAGAAAATGTTAGTTTTGGTGATATCGAAAAATCTGATTTTGTTAATGAATTTCTGTATTTTGATTTTTTATTAAATTAAAGCTTTATTTAGTAACCATAAATTAGTTGAATGGATTGTGTATGATGCACAATTAGCATAATTTAAGAACTTTGGGTACATCGTGACTGCTTGCAAGTCTTTACGAAACTGTCACTTCACTGGCCTCCTATAACTATTTGCAAATTTTTTTAAATACTTTTAAGAAACCATTTATTGAATATGAAAAAAACATAACATTTTATGCATAGCAATTAAGGGTTGACACGTTATACATTTTTCTATTAAAATATGATTAAGAATATTTAAGTTGAATCAAAATAATTTACAATGGGACAAATTATTAAGTGTAGAGTATATAGAACTATATTGTTTGTTAATCAAATTGCTTGGAACAATTTTTATTCAGTTAATAATTTTAGGTACTTTAATTTATATGGCAAATTATATATATATATATATATATATATATATATATATATATATATATATATATATATATATATATATATATATATATATATATATATATATATATATATTTGTAATTGTGTGTAATTCCATTTTTCGAAAGGAAAATTATTATACTCAAAATTAACATTTCCTCAGAGAAAATTTCAAGTTTAAATTTAAAAAAACAACTTATTTAACAGATTATATAGTCGAATCATATATTTTCTGATACTTAAAAATGTTTTTCTTATTTAAAATATTGCATTATTTGAAAAATGTTAAATATAAATATGAAGATTCTTTTGGTCTTGTGTTCCTTCTCGTAAGTTCGTCTTGAGACCAAACTGGAGAAAAAAAATATTGAAAACTTACGTGAATGTTAATCTTCCCCGCCATGTGTATGAAACATAAGAAAAAGTTACCCGTAACAACTGAAACGTTAATCTTTTTATAATATGAAGCTTCATGTGTGGACCACTCTCCTCTTGATTATCCCGGAAGTCTGTTCTCATCACGTTAGGGAGAAAATAACAAGAGTATTTCGGGCTTTAACTGACAACCGAATGACAAATGATTTCATCCTAATGCAGTTCCAAATAATCTGATTCGTGTTTTTGGCAACAGTTTAGCTTCCCCCTCCTTTTTTCTTTCAAGCCCACTCTTTGTGGGAAATACGATAGAGCGAACTGAGAAAGCAATGACCGGGTCCCCTGCAGAAGCCACCGACTTCTCAAGAAAAGTCGCTCCTCCATCATAGTTTGCAGCGATGGAAATTACATGGGGGGAGGCCTCAGAGGCTATTGCGTGCTGAAAAAAAGGGCCGCGCTAGCACGTGCTAGCTGGCTTTCATGCCGCAGTGCATAGTGAAATTGAGATGATAGCTATTAAAATGCACTTATTCTTGACCTCTTTTTTCCCCTTCCAAAAAAGGGCCTTTCTCTTGAGGATAAACATTATTGAAAAATAATGAAGGAAAACTATGTTACATAATCTGTAAAAAAAAAAAAGTTTTTTTTTTATTTTTTATTAACGGGTTGAGTAGGCCCGAAGGAGAATCCAACTTCTGATATTTCTACCATTCAACAATATAAATGTATATTTAGAACATGTTTTTGTTGGAACACATATATTTTAGTTTTGGACTGGTTCCACACATCATGTGCTGAGCCAAAACAATTTCAAGTAAATGTCGATGAACCTGATATTCATTTCGTCTCAGGTCGTCTCATGACCAGTCGACCTAAAGTGGATTGAACATGGCTTTTAATCAATGGTGGACTCAATAAACTGTTCAACACCTACCCAGGTGGTTCCTTGGCTGTCTGGCGGGATAGTCTACTTTGAGCAGCGTAGTCCCACTGTTTGGTCACATAGTCTCTTCATTGAACTGACCATTTGATCATCGCCAAATTATAGTTATAGTACTTATACCAATATAACCGTTTTTCATACTATTCGGAAAAATTTCTTAGGCTACTTACATCACTTTTGAAAAACATCTGTAAAATCCTTCTCTAAATGTGATTAAAAATTCAATTCAATGGGACACTTTCAATTTCTAACAGAGCTTTCCATCATTGAATGTTTTCTGCTGAGACAAATGAATTATTAACTGTTTGCTCAACAGTGAGGAGCCCACTATTTCATTTATTTACTCCACTTTGTAAAAATGAGCTGGATAAACATTTGATATTTTTATTATTTAATACGCGTGTTCAAAGTATCACAAAATGATCTCGAACATTTGATCAAAATATGCTTCTTCACTTTTGCCTCTAGTACTGAAGATAAAAAGTTTGTGCTTCCAAGAATTTGAGTTTAAGGTGCAAAGGCCTCATGCCATCCTCGTGTGGCAGACTGTTTGATTACAAAGTCTTCTGGACAATAAAAAATGCAGCAAAATGATTCGTACAAATCTGAATAAGTTATTGGAATTTCTGTAATTTTTTTAGTAAAGTTACTTACATATAAAAAAGTCGCTTATCTCATAAGTTTTGTGTAGAAAGTTTGGCAACCCCGTGCTTTTTTTTCACAACAGTTTGATTTTGATATAACGACTTTATATTTATTTGAGTATATGTTTTAGTTCAAGTCAAGGTTTCGAAATATCTTTCTACTTTTATTAAGTCTTTTTTATTGATTTTGAACAGGTGTCTTGTGTGTTTGTCAGGCGTTTCAAACAGGTGTCAGATATTCTGGTCTGATCAGGATATTATGTTCTGATAACCGTACTGTATTCTGTTCATAATTCTATATTCTAATCATGGTTATTCTTTTCTATCATGATAATATATTCTGGTTCCTGTAATATGTACTAATCAGGATACTATGTCTTTATTATGATACAGTGTTTCTTTCATCATACTACACTCTACTCATTATTACTTATGTTCTAACAATGTTGGCAACCTTCTTATTATTTATGAACTTGCATCTGATGCTATGTTATGATTGTGATACTATCTTCTAGTGTTTCTTTCATCATACTATACTCTACTCATTATTACTTATGCTCTGACAATTTTGGCAACATTCTTATTATTTATGAACTTGTATCTTCTGCTGTATTATGATTATGATACTCTCTTCTAGTGTTTCTTTCATCATACTACACTCTACTCGTTATTACTTATGTTCTGACAATGTTGGCAACCTTCTTATTATTTGAGTTATATATAAATATGGTTGTATCTTCTGCTGTGTTATGATTGTGATACTTTCTTCTTGTGTTTCTTTCATCATACTACACTCTACTCGTTATTACTTATGTTCTGACAATGTTGGCAATCTTCTTATTATTTATGAACTTGTATCTTATGCTGTGTTATGATTGTGATACTCTGCTCTGATCAAGATACTATATTTTGATAATGGTATTGTGTTCTGATCATGATTCTATTGTTCCTATGATCATGATATGTTTTGCTTTCTATATTCGGTTCTAACCAGCATGATTTGTCCTAAGTATGACATTTTTCATAATAATAGAACATAATCATCATTACTATGTTCTATTACAATGGTAATTATATAATTATAGAACATTGTCTTTTGTTTTACTGCTGAATAATTTCAGTCTATTTTTTAGGTTTCATTAAAAAATTGACTACAGCACTTTGAAGAAATAATGCAGAAAAGGACGCTCTGGGTAGTTTACTCAGGTGCTAGAATATGTTTCTAAGCAAAATACGATTTTATAGACTTAAAATGAAAGGTTGTTGAAATGTTCTAATTATACAACATAAAAAAGTTAAATATGTTACACTGTGATATAAAATGAATTTCTTTTGTGATTTTTGAAGAGGATTGTTTTCAACCATTGCAGCGAATGCGTTTTCAGTATTCCTAATAAGTCGTCAATCATCGATAAATAGAGACGCAAGTGAAAGGACTTGACTATTTAATAATATTAATGGAAATTCAATAGCCACACTAAAGATGATTTATCCGTTTATGATGACATTTACATGAAGAGATCGTATTTCAAACAAATTTTGAAGAAAGATTAGTGAAATGTCGCGTTATTTTTCCAAATTGACAGCTAAAAACAGGTTTGTAATTGGAAACTTTTGATTTCTAATCAATTATGTATTTAATATGGTACTTATTTCTAAGAAATGAAATAGTTTCTTTAATATATAAATTTAATAATATAATTTAATTTAGACATTTTTATTAACTAATGTTTATGATGTGACGCAAATAAAATTACTGCCAGAATTTTAAGTTCTCAGATTTCAATATTAGAATTGAAAATTAAATTAATTGTAACATGCCAATTCCAAATATAATACCAAAACCAATACCAAATATATGAAATTCACCCGACACACAGTTGACCCAAGAAAGCTTTATTTTCAATTTAAGAATCAAATGCTAAATTCATATAAAACTGAGATTATTTTCTATTGTTTCATCTCTCTTAACCTTTTTTATTTATTTCTAACACAAACACTATGAATGTTCATGTTTCCTTTGGAATTTTGGCTATTTGTTATCCTTTATAGACTTTTACATGTACCAGCATCCCAATGATTTATGATGAGTATTTTCTGCAAATGCACTGATAACGATATTAATAAATAACTTATTTTAATTCTGTTCTGGGAGTATAATTAATTTGTCAAAAATGATACAGTAATTTGATACGAATAATTTCCAGAGCACTTCAAGGGTTATGGGCTTTTTTGATTTTACGACTTCGTAAAACTGCAAAAAATAATATACTGAGAGAGATGACTGGTCAGTGTAATTAGGTGTAATATTAAATGAAATATAAACGATTTATTATGCCTTATTTATTGGTATGAATAGCTTTCCGTTTGTAAAGTCATCATAAATAACAATTACACGAAGCAAAAATGATTATTGAGGGTCTACATTTTTGATTTTCTGAATTGTTTTGTAATATGCCCTATTTTTTGATTATTTAACCGGTTTCAATGCTTTTTAATACCACAAAAATGAAACTCCTTTATAACACGTTTCATGTTTCTATTGGTAATGAAGTAGTTGAATTATCTTTTTATAGTTTATTGATTTCTAATGCTTCTTATTGAATGCTTAAATGGTGAACTTGACGGTTTTTGGATGAACCGAGCGGTAAAAATTTGCGGATTGTCTGGTTTAGTAGGAAAATATCCTTTCCATTCCTTGAGCATGTTCGCTAGACATAGTAATATATGTACATAATCTTAAAGGATCAAAAATATTTATTTATATTGTATAACATATTTTTTACAATCGATGTTGATTTAGGTGTTGATTGTAAAATACATTTTCATCCATTTTTTACTTACTTTGATTCTAATTTTAACGATTATTAGTTCATTAATTAACGTTGGTAAAGATCAATTTAGGATTACTTAAAGTGAATAAATGAGACTTTTTCCAAATGCGCAAGTGTCCTTAAGTATAATTCATCGGCGTTTGTGATGTTTTATAATCTTGAAATTTAGTTTCGTTGAAAATACTTTTTAATACCTCAAAACACATTGAAAAAATTGTAGGATTTCAAAATTTTAAATGTTGGCATTATTAAGAGTTCCGTTATGTCATCTAAATAGCTACCCTGTATTACAGATCTTGTAATTGTTTTATTATAACACATTAAGTATTTGTATAGGTTTAAGAACGTCATATTCCTACAGACGAAGCACTAATAATAAACCTTTATCATAATTCAATGTGATGATAGCATGTGAAATTGTGTCTAAGATGGCAATTAAACTAACAAAGGCTAAAAAGTGTTAGCTCATTAAAATTGATTTTAAAATTTTATTCATTTAATCAAGTACACAGGACTTGCTAATAAATGAAGTTAACAGGGAGCCTAGTGTAGTCTAAATCATTATTTTGGGAGTTAGTTATTGCAGTTTATGGTCACAAAATTGAATGCCACACTTAAAATTAAGGTCGTTAAAAGTGTCCCATTTTGATAAGCCTACGATGGGAAAACTTTTAACGTGCAAGAAATAAAAATGTTCTTGGAGCCATGTTATGCATTGACAAAATTGAATGCCACACTTAAAATTAAAGTCCTTAAAAGTGTTCCATTTTGATAAGCCTACGATGGGTAAACTTTTAACGTACAAGAAATAAAAATGTTCTTGAAGCCATGTTATGCATTGACAAAATTGAATGCCACACTTAAAATTAAAGTCGTTAAAAGTGTCCCATTTTGCTAAGCATACGATGGGAAAACTTTTAACGTGATCGATTCCCTAAATAAATGTCACGTTTTTTTTAACAGACATCTTAATTGCTTAAGGATTCTACAAGCAGCGCTGTGGCTTCTGTCTTTAATTTGATTTCAAATATTTTGCGAAAATAGCTGTTGCCCTCAACTACTAAAATCTCGACTCAACCAAGTATTTCGCCAAGAGCAGATGGGTTAGATGTCCTCCGAACCAAAGTGTTAGGGGATTTTATGCTTGCTTCTAAATGACTCTCACCCAACTAAACTGCGTCAAGTATTCTAGCGCTCACTCTCTTAATTCTGTGCTCATCTCCTATTCTTTACGCACAGAGACATCAGTTGTATTCTTATGAGTGTGCAAAGCTCTATCTAATGTATGATATGAATAGGATTAATAGTCAATTTTTATAAAATACTAAAAGGAGAATAATAAAGGGTAAATACGAAATATAGAGCAACTGTTCAATAGATAGTCTAAAAGAAACACAGAATAAAATGGAACGAAATACTAACATGGCCATCTTCTCCAGGGGTGTATTGTGACATAGTATGGCTTTTTTGCAATGGCTCAAGACTGAAGCTTTAATGAAGCCAATACATCCCTAAGCCACACTAAAAATATGAAACGAAAATAGAGGAAATAAATGTCGAGATAAAATATATGCTCAAAATATAATATTAAATCCAAAGTTGCCAAAATACACAAATTTATAGTAATCAAAATCAAATCCGCAAGAACTGCAAATAAATACTAATTAACTAAATACATGAATGCCTAGATTTAAAAGACTAAGTGTAAACATTATTGGGAATTCAAGCTTCCTATATATAAGATCGTCAAGGCTTGAGTGTGTAGTTTATAACTACGCTAAGCAATGCTCTACTAACCAAATAGTATTTAATAAAGTTAATTGGATTCCTGTCTTTTTATTTGTTTATTGATATTGTTAAAATTTTTACATATATTAAAGATTCTATTAAGTTGATTGAAATTAATATTTTTAGTAAATTTTAATTGAAATATCTGAGTTCCAATATATATATGTGTATGTGTGTGTATTATTATAATTATTATTTAAATATTCATTAAATATTTACATAATATACCTGAATATTTCGCTTATATTATTTTATTGATAGTTAAATTAATTAAAATCATTGGCTATTTCTCCTAATTTTACTAAAACATTTCCTGTTACTATTCCTTATAAGGAATATACTTTGTTTCCTTTTAAAAGCAAATAATTAATGAAACAAATGTAATAAAATGTGTCTATATTTACAAAGTGTCCCATTTTGATAAGCTTACGATGGGTAAACTTTTAACGTGCAAGAAATAAAAATGTTCTTGGAATGCAGATTCTTTTGAGTTATATGACAAAAAAGTATGTCATAGGATTTATTAATCTTATTTTAATTCACTTTGGCGAATCTTGAATTTATTCTTTACATGGATTTTAACAATTTGCGGTTTGGGATTTTTTAGTATTGAGAGTTTTAAAAACTTAATATCAAAATATAATAAAGGAATGTAAAAATCTATTACTAAGACGGAAAAAAAATCTGCCCAGTTAAATAGGACTTATTTATTTTATATGTTAACTACGTTATGTAAAATAAAATAAATGTAAAGATTTCTATAGATACTTAATCTTAAATAGATTTATTTTCTTATTTTAATCGAGTGGACTACGTGGTTAATTAAAAGAGGAAATAAATTCCTGAAAATGTTGTCATCTGATGAATTTCTGGGCAAAATTTTGATCTCATAATACCTGTGAGCCACTAAGCGCTCGCTGATATCGGGAAGAAACGATCCTCGTAACTTAATTCCCATCATGCTTGTATCCATCATGTTTTTGTTCCACAATCGTTTTATAGACACGTGACCCATACTGATGACATTGTAAGAAGACATATTGGTTTGTTTTTAGAGTCATAGGGAGTGTCTATTAGAATGACATTTCATGGTTGAAGATAAATGTCACGGAATAAAATGATATCATATTTCACTTCATCTTCTCTTGAAATCAAATATTGCTGTGTTGAATTCATTATTTTAAAGTTTTTATTAATCAAGAAAATATTTTTACAAACATTATTGAATATGTTATAGTAAAATTGTAAAAAATGCAATACAATTGATCTGAATCAATGATTACTGAGTCTCAATGAGGAATTGAATAAAATTATAAACCGTTAAATATTAGACATTTATTTTGGAACCAAATTCGCGCCATTTTCGATATATTTGAGCAATTTTAGATTTTAAAATTTATTTTCATCTCTGAAAACCATATAAATAACTATATTAAAAAAATATATTTCATGTATTTTCAATACACAAAACGGTATATAAATACAAAAGTAAATAGGTTCTATTTCAAAATAAATAAATGAAGGTATATAATATTTTATATACAAAGAATAACAACAAACATAGAATTGAAGCTAAAATTCAGGATGTAACTCACAAAGCTCAATAGCTGTCTTGACACGAAACATGAATAAATGGTATGGCAAATGAAATGCTGGAACTCTTCCACACACATCGCAAGTTTTCGGTATGAAATGGTAAAAAAAAAAAAAAAACCATTTTAACTGAATAATAATTACATTTTAACTGCACTTAACATTTCTTTTTGGTGAATAATACCCGTTTTTGCGTAAAAGAAATCGCTCCCATTTCCATTCATTGCCAAATTTTAAAAATCCTTAAAATTTGCCAAATTTTGCTGAATAAAACAACTTTCAAGTAACGAAATTGGGTTAGATAAAAAATAGTCGCGTGTGAGTGACGTTTGTAAGCAGAAACAAATCTGGCGATGGATGTTGTCCATAAATCAAACCAATTAAAAAAATAGAAGACATAATAATTAGTACTAAATCTATTTAAATAAAATTTTATTATTGTTAGGGGTTACAAGCATATTTATATAGCATAAAAAGAAATCATTTATTTAGTATTACAAAAGTACGCAATTTCCCCCCTTAGTTTCTAACTATATATATGTTAACTAAACAGATTAAGTTGTTAAATATCATCAGTTTGATCGTTAAATAAAAACTGTTCTCAGAATAAATTTTCTTGGAAGGATTAGGAAACTGCTGAAGTTGCACTAAACCGAAAAAAAAAAAATTCAAAGGAAAATGGCGTATAGAGGAGAGAATTAATATTTTTATTTGAAATGAACAGGTTTATAACACTTATACCTGAAGTAAAATAAACGTTCTCGCGGCCTTGCGTTCAGGCGCAACAACCACGTGACTTGCTGCACTAAGTGCTTTTTAATGAGAGGAGGAAAGTTATTTATTTCTCATGATTCTCTCTGGAAAATCTGTTTATACGGATTGATGGGAGGAAGCAAACAATGAGCTGCAAATTAATAAAATCTTAGAGTAAGATCATCGCGTCACGCTTTCTTTGGATCCGAGACTCGCTTTCGAGATGATGAAGGAAGCAATCTCAGAGCACCCAAAAAGAGTTAAAACTTGTTCACTGTGCATCAAGAAATAAATTCTGCAGCTGTAGTTAAAAAAAAATTGGGTTCAGGAAACTTCTTTTGGAATCGAGAATTAATTAGACCGACATTGAAAGGATACCAAGTCACACAATTGTTATTCACTCGGCGTTTAAAATAACAGGAGATGCTGCATTTAAAGATTCCGCAAGCAGTCTTGTTTTGGCTCGGGAATATGTATCTCTGTTTTCGCGAAATGAAAATTTGAGTATCTACTTATGCAAATCCCAAAAAAACAATTTGTTAATTATTTAAATTTTTTTAGCCTTAAACCATTTGGTATTGCTTAAGTATATTAAAAACGAATATGATATCGCCGATTAAACGTCTGCCCTGTTTGTTTCATTATTTAAGAATAGTGTAATAACAATGGCTAAAAAATACCCACTTATTTAATTGTTAATAATTTTTTTTTTGCCTCGTATATTTGAAAACTATTTTTCGTTGGAATGGACAAAATTCAAATGAAAATTACTATTTTAAACTATAGTGTTTATAAACTCTGTCATTTTATACTTTTGTCCCAATTCTTTGTTTATCTTTTTATTTCTTATTAAATGTGCGAAATATTTTACGAAAGTTAAGAAGTTTATAAACACACTGTATTGAAAAATATCCAAAAATTTCTATTGATATTTTCTGTGAAACATGATTCTTGTTTCTACGAATGAGAATTCTGTGATTACCTTTGTTGGAAGCCATAAAGCGAGGTTCATAAAAATGGATGGATCTAATCATGGAGCCGTTCAATAAATAAGGAAGCTGAAATGAAAATTTTCTTCTTAGTGACTTCGTTGTTTTCCAAGTGAGGCAACATGTGTAAAATATTTTTAAGCATTTCAGGTGTTTTTATATTTATATCAAATGTGTGATATATTTGAACATTTTATATTTGTGTGAATGTCAAAGTTCTATAATTTATTGCATTGAAATATATATACTTATATTTATTACGTCTAAATTTTAATAATATTTTTTGAAAAGTTTACATTTAAGTAATTTAAATAGTGTTCAGGCATTTAAATAGAAGCCGCAGATAACCTGATTGATCTTCTCTTTATCGCAAGGAAGTTGGAATCCCGAAGATCCGTTTTGTCCATTAAAGGCCTCACTAAATAGGTCGTAGTTTGCAATGTCCTCCAAGTGAAGTGATACCTCTGGAGGTGGATGGTCAAGTGTTTTTTCTCTCTCGCTTCTGAATGAGGAAGATTCCTACTTCGGCTAAGTGAAAGAGGGCCAGAGGATGATAACAAAAAAATGTTTTGCCATCGCAAAATAGGCGAAGCAAATATATATATGAATTGAGGCGATACTAAAAACTTAATACAATCTAATAGAGGCTTCTGTAAATTATTCTAATATTTCAAACACATTAGCATTATTATTTTCTTATATCATGAGCCCATAAAAGAGAGTATATCTCTCTTTTATGGGCTCATGATCTGATTATCAAAATAAATCTATTTATTAAAAAAAATGTATGTACATGATGTAAGTGTTTTTTAAAAGTTAATTTCGATATCGAACAGCATGAAAATAAATGATTGCAAGTTTATGAACTTTTCAAACACATTACCGTAAATACTTTTTTTATATAACTGTACCGTGATCATCAGCCAATACGAGAGAAGTCTGTCGATGATGTCTCTCTTTATCAAAATAAATCTATTTATTAAAAAAAACTATTTGTGTACATGATGTAAGAGTTTTTTAAAAAATAATTTCGATATCGAACAGCATGAAAATAAATGATTGCAAGTTTATGAACTTTTCAAACACATTACCGTAAATACTTTTTTATATAACTGTACCATGATCATCAGCCAATAAGAGAGAAGTCTGTCGATGATGTCTCTCTTTATCAAAATAAATCTATTTATTAAAAAAAACTATTTATGTACATGATGTAAGTGTTTTTTAAAAGTTAATTTCGATATCGAACAGCATGAAAATAAATGATTGCAAGTTTATGAACTTTTCAAACACATTACCGTAAATACTTTTTTTATATAACTGTACCGTGATCATCAGCCAATAAGAGAGAAGTCTGTCGATGATGTCTCTCTTTATTAAAATAAATCTATTTATTAATAAAAACTATTTATGTACATGATGTAAGAGTTTTTTAAAAAATAATTTCGATATCGAACAGCATAAAAGTAAATGATTGCAAGTTTATGAACATTTCAAACACATGGATTAATTAAGCCAGTTCAAAAACTTAGCTCTCTCTTGAATGAAGTTTAGGAGCATGTCACAAGTACTTTAAATAGTACTCCTAAAATGTTAGTTATACGAAGGACCACTAGGTTATGAATGTTTCTGTAAAACACATGCTATAGTTATTTCTTACTAATAAAATTACTTATCGAAGGGACTCCATAAAAATCAAAATGATACCGCAGTTAGGAATATTTCGAGGTGCATTTTTAGGTACTAATTATTTTTTATTAAAAGCAAAATTTAGTTAAATTTAAAAATGATTCTAGATTTACGAATATTAATTCTCGCCACAGATAACGCCACGTGTATTAATTTTTTTCTTACAAATAAAATTTATGTTTCAAAACAAAAATCTACAAATATCGCTACAAGAATAAAATAAAAAAAAAAAAAAAATTCCGAACTTAGAGGAATGTGTTATTGGTGTCAAATATTTCTTACAAATAAAGCTTAGTTGCCAAATATAAGCGAATAAAAAAGTAAAAATGATCCTAAGTTATATATAAATATTTTAAAACTAATATTACGCAATAGAAGTTAATAATGATAATCTCTGTAACGATAAAAATGATTCGAGTTTTGGGAATA
Source organism: Latrodectus elegans (assembly GCA_030067965.1). NCBI lineage: Eukaryota > Metazoa > Arthropoda > Arachnida > Araneae > Theridiidae > Latrodectus > Latrodectus elegans. The sequence goes on along the minus strand of CM057812.1, from coordinate 75,478,744 downwards.
ATCCAAATAATAGAAATTAATATTTTTTCTTTAAAATTTTTTTTTTTTTTTTTTTTTTTTTTTTTTACATTTCGAAATAGAAATCTATAAATGTAGCTATGAAAAGGGAAGATTATTCTTGACTTAAAAATATTCATCATTACATGCATTGATGTTTTCTTTAAAAATATAAATTTGTTAAACATTCTGTTTAAATATGAAAACAATTCTAGATCATATGCTTTAGGTTCTTAAAGGTAGCATTTAATGTTTTGAGTTAAAAATATTTCATTTGAGTCAAAAATATTTCACATATAAATACATATGTTTTTCTTAATATTTTTATAGAGATTTATGTTCGGTAACTTATTAAGAAAAACAAAATAAATCCTTGAGTGTCTCCAAACCTGGGACTATTTGATGGCGTAGGTCGCAAGGCATTTTCAATATCCATCCGTTCTGGAGGAAAGGATGAAAATTGCCCTCTTATTATTATTGAATAGAGCACTAAATCCAGCAATATTTCGTCGGCCTATTTTTGAGAGACCTTTCCAGTTCTGGCATGTTCTTAAGAGCAGAATTTACTTCAAATTGCAAAAATAAATAAAAAAATAACTAATGTTGACGTAAACAAATCATTAGTCTTAAAATTTAAAAGAGATTGTTTACAAATGTTACAATTATTAATTTAAAATTCTAGTGAAATTTTTAAAAATTTAAATCGTCCATGCTGATTTAAACTAACCATAAAATGGATGTTTTTCTTCTGTTCCATTGTCAACCAGTTCCTAGCTTGCATCCATGGAAAACAGCTTCTCAAACCCGTCTTTATAACGTTGCATTAACAAAATGAACTCTTCTCAGATGGTGCACTTTCGCCTTGTTAACCGCCGCTCGAGCCGTCGATAAATTTGATTTGCGACGCCGTCTCAAAACGCTGTCGTAATTAATTGTGTGTGACGTAGATGAAACGATGTCATTGATATTTTAAACCAGTGAGAGTTGTAATAAAGTGGCGTGATTTTAATACTAAGGAAAGAAACAACCACTTTATGGTAAATAAGATAAGCAAACATATAGCCTATATTTTACGAACATTATATACAAATATATTTCAATATTGCTATAAATAGAAAAATGATTCGACGTTTAGAAGTATTTCAAAAACATGCCATAACTGTTTTCTTTAGAAAAATTTAGTTATCGGACATAAATCGCGATCTCTTTAAATAGGAAAATAATTTCTGGGAACATTTAAGGGGCATCATCTTCTTAGTGTTGAACGCTGGCGAATAAATTCTCCTTGAAAACGATTTCAGAATTATGAATATTTAAAGCGTATCATATATAGATATTAATCATTTTCTTAAAAATAAAAACTTTGTTACCGCGCGAGACCAAGAAAATAAAAAACTTTATAAAAATAAAAAAGAATCAAAATTTAAGAATACTTCTGAAGTACTTTTTTTCCAAAAAAAATATTTTTTTACACAATATTATCAGTTTTCCTTTATTAGCATGCTAAGAAAATTGGATATTGTTATGTAAAATTTAAATATTCGTTTGTGTGGAATGAACACAGAGCTCTGGGTTTTTGCTCAATGAGTTTTAAAAACATTCGCAACCCACACAGACTCTTCAATTCAAATAAATGTTTTGACTGCAAACCCGAAAACTTAAATCATTCGTTGGATTTTATGTAACAAATGTCGGAATTATTTTTTATTGTGCAATATTAAATATGCATAATAAATAAATTAGATTGAATAGCTTAGACTTGCTACACATTAGTTTTAAAATAAATTGAGCAATCAAAATAATAAAGGGAATTTGTATGCTGGTATTCACTTAAATTCATTAGGAATCTTAATATATTATTACAATTACCAAAATCTATTTGGAAAACGAATAATTTTAAATTCCGCTTTGTTTAAATGTGCACTTAGAAATTGTTGACTATTAATTTATAATTCATGTGCAGTGCTTTAATATAATAAAAATTTAATTAGAAATTTTTTCCATCAAAATTGGCTGTAATTTCTAAGAAAATCATGTTATTTTTTTCTCCGTCAAAAATAAGTTGCATTGAGAAATAATTTTTTACCTTAGTAAAATGATTAAGTAAAAAAAGTAAAAAGTCTTAGTCAATATTTCCTAGAAAAAGTCAAATTGAATGATAACACGCTTATCGTAGTCCAGAGGTAGGACGATGTTCTTCTGAAGGCAAAATTGCAAGTTGGAGCACGGGTATTATGTTAAAAAAAATGATAGCTTCTCTTCTTTTTCCTGCAATGCCTTTGGTATTCTGGTATTTAGAAATGCGACCCCTAAGTAAGGCCATTATTTATAAAAATATTCCCGCACGATGTTCAGGCAGTCCATCAAGAAACCATTGGTGCACTTCACTCACACAGATAATCGTGTCCCATACAGAATAAGCACGCGTCTTGATCTAATAAAGTCATTTTCCCCCTTTTCCTTCGCTTATTAATCATATGTTTACAGTACAATGTCGCCAACTGTTCTGATGCAACAGAAAATTGTGATAACGAATCCTTTCTTCCTTGTGTTTGAGATCACAGAAAGGAAACATCATTATAAAGCAAAAAATAAAATTATAATAATTTATTTTTATAAAAATAGACGTATCTTTATACAGTTATTATTTTATTCGAATAGGAATTTTTTAGAGAAATTTTTAATAAAACTTTACTTGAAAATTGTTTTCAAGGAAAGTATTCTGTTTCCCTTTTTTCATTTGTGCATAACTTTCCCACTGCATTTTTATGAAATGTAATTAAGATATTATAAACTTAATAATAAATGAAGATTAAAAAATGCTTACTTAAAAACAATTATTTGAAAGGAGTTATATTCCCAAATATTTTGAAATTCTATCATTTCGTCTTTTAGATACTTTTATTTTTTCAAATTGACGGGACCAATAGGAATTCCATAAAATGAAATAAAGTTTTTAAAAATAAGTTAAATATTTTCCAAGATTGTTTATATAAAATCGAGTTATTTTGTTTCAGCATCAAGAGATGTTATTCAGATTTTATTATTTCCATTTGAATAATTCCACAATAAATTGCATTGTAATTCAATAATAAGCTGCCAAAGACAAAAGTAATTTCATTGTAGCTTTGAACATTCTGTGATGGTTATTCTACTTCTGTTACACCAATCCAATAGAAAGATATTTAATGTAAGGAAAATTTAGGGTATAGAGTTTACTTTATTTAGACTGCTTATGGCTAGGTCAAGTAACAAACTTACCTCTGTAATAAAGCAACGTCATCTAGCGATCATAAGCTAACTGAGATTACCAGACGAGCTGAGTACCAGACGAGCTCTAACCCAGAGCCTAATGCTGCTCGATTATGATTGTCGGAGTTTTCCTAGTTTTAATATTCTTCTGTTTTCATTTTCTGTGTAGCGTGTGTGATTTACCAGTGTTTTTTTTAATGTTAAATAAATATAGAAATAAGCTAGCCGTGTGTTAAATTATTCTTCACACATATGACATAGAAAATCTGACGCCCAAGACGTGCGGCTGAATCCAAAACGATAAGTATATTTTTGTTGTGATTTACATTTTGTTGAATCGTCGGAGTTGATGAGTTTATCCAAACTCATACAATCTAAATTCATATTGTTTATCCAAACAATCATATATAAATTAACTTTGGCTTATCCAAGCTTTTTTAAAAAAATATATATATATATATCGAGCAGCAGATCCGCTTACATGTCTCTTTGTTATTCATTTCTATTTTATGATTATTTTGCTTCTGTTTTGTATCAATGTGTGTGAAGTGTTTAATATTATTTTATCTATATATAATGTGTTTAAGTAGTCGTATAATTTAATCATTTATACTGAATATTAAAGGCAAAATCAGGTTACTTTAAAAACGAAATTCGCAAAATTGTTGGAAAATAAGTTAGTCACCCAGACCACTGCCACCGAGAAGCTACGCGCTTGTTTAGTTTTCTTTTCTTTTAGGAATGCGATTCTGTTCCCGCAACAGAAATTTATTATTTTCAAGTGCCTTTCGAAGGAAGGAAGGGGTCCTTTTTTTGTCATAGTTAAATAATTCTTAAAAGAGAATCTTATTTCTCTATGAATGTATATTTTATTTTATAGTAAATAAGTATAAGATTTATTGAAATTGAAACTTATTCAATAAATAAAGTCATATGTGTTCATTATATGATATATAATATTGTTTTTGTATACATTTGCTTAATTATTTAATTGCATTTAAATGATTTTAGGAATAACAAAAGAGAATTTTATCAATTTTATAAATATGTAATCTTTCATACATGTTCTGTTTTAAATCAAAAACAAAAGTATTGAATTATTAAAGCAATATATTGCTAAGTATTATTTAAAAGAAATTTATTTGAAAATTTATTTTTGATTCTTGTATTGATCTTATTGTTGTGGAAAATGTGTATTTTTGTATATTAGTTACATTATCTAATGATTCATATTTCTGAGAATGAGAATCTGTCATTATAAAATTATCTGTTACTGCATATATAATTTATGTTTGTGGTCTATGGAAATAATTAAATAATCTATTTGAAAGAATTTATGAATATTCTTAATGATTTTTGTGCACTAATAAGAAAATATTAAATGCTCTATGAATAATATTTCCGAAATTAATCTGTATGTTTGTATTGTTTTCTATATATTCAAAATTGTTTTAAAATTTAAATGATACTTTTTATATATACAATTCACAAGGTTATTATTTTCGTATGAAGTAGTAGGTAGTGATGATTTTACAGTGTTTGTGTTATATATTTAATATTTTTAGTAATTGTACTGGCTAGTTTCTAGTATTATTTTAATTATTTACTACAAAAGTATTACTTGTTGTTTTGTTATTCCAATAATTGAAATGCATTATCTTCTCTTAAAATGGCTATACTGAAGTGTTTGATTTGATGTTTCTGGTGTTTGAATGATTTTATGTTTAAGAATTTTCTTTTGGTATCATTTGATTTTCTAAATATTTCACTAATATTGAAAGACTTTGGTAAAAATGGCTTTTCTTGGCAAATCTAAAAAACAAGACCTCCGAACTCTTGCAACAGAGCTTGGTTTGGCTGTGTCTGATGAGATGAAAATAATTGACCTTAGAGAACTTATAACTAAAAGTGATAATTATGATGAAGAACTTGTGAAAAACATACTTAGTGTTATAATAGAAGATCGCTTAGAGGCTGAAAAAGTAGCAGAATTTGAGAGATTAGCAAAAGAAAAGGAAATTGAAGAAGAAAGATTGCGTAAGTTACAAGTTGAAGAACAATTGCGTTTAGAAAATGAACGTGGTTTTGAATTGGAAAAGCTGGTTTTGAACTCAAAAGGCATCTACCTCCATTGTAGGCGCTTCTGATTCTGAATGTCAAAAATTCGAACTTAATCGTATCATTCCTAAATTTAATCCAAAAGAGGATGAAATTGGTCTATTTTTAATTATATTCGAGAGACAGTTGAAATTTATGAATCTTCCCGAGTCTTCTTGGATACCATATTTAATTGGATCTTTGCCAACTGAAATAGCACAACTGCTTGCTAGAGAAAATGAACAAGATGCACAAAATTACCAAATGGTGAAGGAAATGCTCCTTAAAAGATTTAGGGTTACTGCTGATAAGTTTCGACAGTTATTCTCACAACACAGAAAAAGTTCTGATACAACATGGCGAGACTTTTACTTTGAATTAGCCTCTTATTTTGAGGGATGGATAAAAGAAATGAATATTACAACTTTTGATCAACTCAATAGCTTAATAATTGCTGATCAAATTAAGAAACGAACTCCACCAGAAGTCAAAGATCATTTTCTTGATTCTTGGGCTAACTGGATTAATCCTCTAGATATAGCTGAAAAACTGGATGCTTATGAGAATGTCCGGCAAGGAACAAAGAAGCAAGTGAACCAGTCTCAAAGGGAAACATATTCAAGAGATGCAAACAGGAAAACTATCCCAGATAGAAAATTTCGTCCTGTGATCCATGCTACAGAAAATGCTCAAAATCGATATTCAAAAGTTCCAATAACTCGTTCCTCTACTTCTAGATTAGATGGAAGATCATCTATCCGATGTTTCGGTTGCGGAACGCCTGGAGTTATTAGATCAAAATGTTCTATTTGTACAAGTTCTAAACATGAAGATACAACTGTTAATTGCATGAACTTATTCATTAATAATATAAATACAGATATGTCAAGTATGATTGTCTTCGAATTGTTTGGTAAGAAGATTGCAGTTTGCGCAGATACTGGTGCTTCACATTCTATTGCAGGAGAAAAGTTATATAACTTTTTACGAGATAATGGAGTTGCTTTTGAAAACAAGAAAATTTCGTTCACTCTTGCTGATGGAAAACTTCAGTCCATGGTTGGCCTTAAAACCATCGTCAATCTGTGTATAGAAGGTAAAAGTGTGTCAACAGAACTTCTCGTTCTACCTGAAGCCAAGGATAACAGCACACTCTTAGGAAGAGATTTTCTCCATGCAGCTGGTATTGTTCTCGATGTTCAAAATGGGACCTGGCATTTTTGCGAAAATCCACAGAGACAGTATTTGTTCTATGTAAAACATACTAATGCAAGAAAAGCATCAAACATTTCTAAAACTTCAGTGGTGCCTGAAACTACAACTATAGTTCACTTGAGAAGCGATGAAGGGAGACATCTAACAGAGACGAAAAGAGGCAAACTAAATTGCTTACTTCAAAGTTACAAGCATTGCTTTGAACCAGGGGGAGAGCCCACTCCTTTCATTAAGCACAGAATAGAGACATTAGACCCTCATCCTGTACCTGTTCCACCGTATCGTATGTCTCCAGCCAAGAGAGAAATACTTAAAGAACAAATTGATGAACTGTTAACAAAGAATATAATCGAACCATGTGAATCAGCTTATGCTGCTCCTGTTGTACTCGTAGAAAAGCCCAATGGGGAAATCAGGTTATGTGTAGATTACAGAGGTCTCAATGCTGTTACAAAACCTGACACTTACCCATTACCTCGAATGGACGATCTCTTGAACGAAGCGACACCGACATCCTATATGTCTACCATTGACTTACAGTCTGGTTATCATCAGGTTCAAGTAGATGAGGCTGATTTGGACAAAACTGCTTTTATTTGTCCTTTTGGCACTTATCGTTATCTACGTACGTATGCCTTTTGGATTAAGAAATGCACCTGCCACCTTTCAACGCCTAATTGACAAATTCAGAAGTGGTCTGAAAGATGTCTTCGCACTCTCATACTTAGATGATATCATAGTCCTATCGGATTCATTTGACAAGCATTTGAAAGACCTAAAGACTGTTTTTGAGAGATTTTCTCTATTTAAACTCCATGCAAATTGAGATAAATGCAAATTTTCTTGTGAAAGTGTTAAGTACTTAGGATTTTGGATCACCAGAAATGGAATTGAAGCTGATCGAGAGAAAATTGCATCTATCCAAAGAATTCCTGTTCCAAATAATGTCAAAGAACTCCAATCGTTCTTACAAACCTGTTCATGGTTCAGAAGATATGTTCCGAACTTTGCGGACATAGCACGGCCTCTTAGCTACCTAACTAAGAAAAAAGTCAATTGGTCGTGGGGATTCGAACAGCAAAAATCTTTCGAAACTTTAAAAGAACGTTTGACAACAGCCCCTGTGTTAAAACAACCGGATGGATCTATGCCTTTTGTAATTCGCACTGATGCTAGTAACTATGCCCTTGGCGCAGTTCTTCTACAACGAAATAGCCCAGAAGAACACGTTATCGAATATGCGAGTCGTTTGTTGACCCCAGCAGAACGCAACTATTCTAATACTGAGCGTGAAGCTTTAGCAGTAGTTTGGGCATTGGAAAAATTTCGTGGCTACATTGACCACCAAGAAGTGGTTATTGCTTCTGATCATCAACCTCTTAAATGGCTTCTGAGCATAAAGTCTCCCTCGGGACGCTTAGCAAGATGGGCTTTAAAGATCCAATCATTTAACTTAAAAATAGAATATACACCTGGAAAGGCAAATGTTGTGGCTGATATGTTATCAAGACCAACTTACTTTCATGATAATCCAAACTGTGAAATGAATGCAATCTCTGTCGATATGCCAACTAGGAAATCAAGTGATATTCGTAAAGAACAGCTATCGATTGTCTGGAAAACAATGATAAGGATGAAAACTTTGCTAACTATATCAGTGGAGGATATATAATGAACAAAGGTATTTTGTATCGTTATTCGCCTGAAACGGATTCAGACGATGCGCAATTGGTTGTTACTATCCAAGGACGACAAAGAATTCTTCAAGAATATCATGATGCTCCTACAGCTGGTCATTATGGAGTAGAAGGTACCTACAATAAGATAGCTTCCAAATAATATTTCACAGGCATGAGGAAGTACATCTTTGATTATGTCAAAACATGTGCGGAATGTAATCGGTATAAACCAACAAATCAGAAACCTGCTGGTCTGCTTAGAACGCCTATTTATGCGCAAAGATTCGAAACTCTTGCTATTGATCTCTTTGGTCCTCTTCCAGAAACTTCAACAGGAAAGAAATGGATATTTATTGTGGAAGACACGAGTACCAAATGGGTTGAGTTATTTGCTCTTAATGAAGCCACAGCGTCAAACTGTGCCAAAACGCTACTTGAGGAAGTTTATCTACGCTATGGACTTCCTCAGAGATTAATCAGTGACAACGGATCTCAATTTGTTGGTGCCGTCATGCAACAAATTTGTCATTTGTTAGATATCAAACAGGACCTTATCCCTGTTTATCATCCTCAAGCGAATCCCTCTGAACGTAAGAACAGAGATTTGAAACCTAGATTAGCCATCTTAGTAGGCGATGCGCATGATACCTGGGAAGGACATCTTCCGATGATTCGTTTTGCCATGAATACAGCTAGATGTGACACCACTGGTCACACTGCCGCTTATCTGCAATTCGGCAGAGAGCTTAGGACGACGGATGATGTTCGTCATGACATGAGATCAATTATTAATAATGATAACTTTGTCCCTGAAATAACGCCTTATTTGAAAAGGTTTGCTCGCCTGACTCCTCAAATCAGGGAGCGAGTAGAACAAAAACAAGATAGAAGAAAGGTCTATTTTGACAAAAGACATAGACAGGCTTACTATAAGCCAGGTGACAAAGTGTGAATTACTCTACATCAAATAAGTAATTCCAGGAACAAGAAAAGTAAAACATTTATGCCAAGATGTGAAGGTCCATACCTCATACTTACAAACAGGTCTCCTACCACATATGATGTTGCAGATCCTGCTGCACCTGATCAAGTGTTAGGTACATATCATACGAATGTGATAAAGCCATACCAACTACCTTCATCGAAAGACAGAGGTCCAGTTGCTCCCTTAAGAAAACGAGGGAGACCTCCAAAAATCAGACAGTCAAATCCTGGCTCATCATCGAGACGATTTCAGAGCCAGAGGGGGAGTCTGTAATAAAGCAACGCCATCTAGCGATCATAAGCGAACTGAGAGTACCAGACGAGCTCTAACCCAGAGCCTAATGCTGCTCGATTATGATTGTCGGAGTTTTCCTTGTTTTAATATTCTTCTGTTTTCATTTTCTGTGTAGCGTGTGTGATTTACCTGTATTTTTTTAATGTTAAATAAATATAGAAATAAGCTAGCCGTGTGTTAAATTATTCTTCACACATATGACATACCTCCTTCCGGATATAATTCTTTCTATATTCAGGAAGAAAAATAATGATCATCTTTATTTCAAAGCAAAAGTTGATTGAAACTAATTGCTTCAAAACATGTGAATTTTAGAATTATTTAAAGCTTTAAGCAATTTTTAATATATATTTTCGCGATTAATTTAAAAACAATTTTTGATGTGCACATTTATAAGATAATAAAAAAAACTTTAATTTAAGCCTTAAATATTTGAATAAAAACTTTTATTTTAATTTAAGAATCAAGCTTAATTTAAAATTAATTTAGAATAACATTATAAAATTCTGTGTATCAATGAATAGAAAATGGCTGATACATACGATTGAGATATTAATTTCGGCCATATCACTTGCAAACATAAACTGCCCATTAGTTGTTTGCGGTGAAGTTTGTTAAAGATTTTTGGTTTCTTCTTTTCTAGTATTATATTGTACACGAGTCAAAATTCCATTTTTAAAGTAAACGATGAAATCGAATCATAATCATGAATCGTATTCATTGATTTTCTTTGGAATATATTTTTAAAGCAAATTATAATATGATAAAAAGAATGAAAAATTTAAAAAAGAAATTTTTAAAAGAGATTTACTAGTTATTATTATACTTTTGCAATTCACTTAAAAATAAGTATGTTTTGATATAATTTCAAAATGTTCGGCAATAAAGAAATAACCAAATGAATACTCATATAGCTTGTTAATTTTTAGTTATAAATAATTTAATAGTTGTAATTTTTACATAATTTAAGTTTCACCTTTTAATGTAAATGAAACTAAACGTGTTATCGACTCCCTCAAAGATAATTTTTTTTTAGAATTAAATTTGACAGGTTTGGTTTGTTTGTCGCTCAACGGTCATTTTTTGCATATGAGGGCTAATTAGACCGGGACCAACGGTTTAAAGTGGATTTCGAACCACTACAAACATCTAGGCCCAAGGTGAGATTGGAACCCACGAACTGTTGAACCAAAAGCAAGAGCGCTAACCATTCAGCTCGGCTAAATTTGACAGATTTTGATATTTTATGATTTTTATGTTAATTTACTTTGAAAAAAAATTGCAAATAAGTGAAGAGGGTGTTATAAGCAAAATGATTTAGCTTTGAAAAAGAATTTTTTTCTAGAAATTCAGTATTTTACCGTATTTGTTTTTATGTTAATTTACAATTATACTTTGAAAAAAATTTGCAAATAAGTGAAGAGGGTGTTATAAGCAAAATGATTTAGCTTTTAGAAAGAATTTTTTGCTGGAAATTCAGTAAATTATCTAGAGAAAGTGTTCACGCCTTAAACAGAAACCAATTTTTTCTCTCAATATTTCAAATTCAAATAAATGTCAATAACAATAGGTCAACTGTATAAAAAAAATAAATATTTTACAATAGTCAACAAGCACAAATAACATTTTATCTGTATTTTCCTATAATCCATTATTTTTTTATTTCACATATAGGGAAAAAGTCCATAAATATTTAGGTCGTAAAGAAATTAATATTATTTTCTTGTGCCTCTTAAATAGAGCTTCAGAAAGCGCCGCATCTACCAGTTTTTCATTTCAACTGGTGTACCTGCTCTCAAGGTCAAATCCTTCTTCACCGATCGCTTGATGAGAGCTCATTGGTCTCTGAAAATACTGCAATCCTTTTCAAGTTTTATAAAATAATATGTAAAAAACACAATGTAAGAGGAAAATTCACAAATTTATATAAAAATACTATAGAGAATATATATACATACATACATACATACATACATACATATATATATATATATATATATATATATATATATATATATATATATGTATATATATATATATATATATATATATATATATATATATATATATATATATATATATATATGCTGCGTTGCTTCAATAATTTAAAATTACTTGTAAAAAGAAGCGGGCAAAATGTTAAGACGAAGCAAAAGGACAATTGGATTTTGTGTTAGGTTAGAAATCATGTGCGATATTATTTACATATGTTTTTATTGCCATCTTTTTTGAAAGAAATTAATAATTCGTTATTATATTAAAATTTAAAAATCATCTGTAATGCATTATTTGTCAGATATTATTTTCTGAAAAAAGATTATTGTTGGTTATTATGTTAGAATTAGATAATCACTTGCTATGACTTCGAATAATTTTTTTGTTGTATTATTTGAAAAACACTGAAGATTGGTTATTGTATTAAAATAAGAAAATCCTCTTCAATGAATTAAAATATTTTTTGGGTTAAAAAAAATTGACGCTCTTATATGAGAATTAGAAAATATGCGTTTTTTTTTTTTTTTTTTTGTTATAAAATGTCATTCAGAAACAAGATTAAAAGACTTGTTGAAGCAGGTTGCGGGGGGGGGGGGGGTACATAATAGCGCTTTTCAAAAAGAAATTCTCTTATATAGTGCTTTAAAATTTTAATTAAAACATGAATTTTAAATTTCGACAAGTAAATTAAGCAAATTAAATTTTTAAAAATTTAAATTTGACTGCAATGTAACGTAATAAAAACAGCAAAAGTGGTTATTTGTATTTTAATAAATTCAAAAGTGAATTCCTTGATTTGAAAGTGCTTAAAATCTTAAAAAAATTCATGGGAAAATCTTTGAATACTTTCATATCAATCGCAAATAAAGTTAAAAATAAAACAATATTTTTTACTCTACACAAAAATAAAAAAAAGAATATTATTTGAAATATAATTATGAGAAATTGTTTCTTATTTTTATTTCCATTATTATTCTAATACAGATGCATTTTCTGTTTATATATTTTAGTTCTATGTAATTTAGAATAATAAACATTGGAATCAATAATGTATTTTATATTTAATTTAACTATCACATTAAACACGTATCATTTGTTAAATATATATTTATGATTAAGGAAAATATATATTTTTTAATTAACTCAGCATAATTATTACAAAATAGTGAGAGTAAAAATACGTAAATTACAAGAGAGAAGATAAACCTAGAAGAAGTAAAAGGAGGCCAATTAAATGAAAATAAAGTTTCTCTAGTTAAAGGAACATAAAAATTAAAAAGAACTAAAATATAAATTTAACAAAAAAAAAAAAAAAAAAAAAAAAAACCACTCTGTGATCAATTATATTATGTAACATATAGGATAAAGAGTCCCTGCTGTAAGTAGATTTTTTGATCTTTGAAATGTTTTGAGGGGAAAGATAATTATTTATCAAGATTAATTATAAGAAAATTTATATCTAGTATTGTATATATTTAGAATATCAAAAACATATATATTATGTTTTCCTGGAATTCACTCTAATTTCCTTTTTATTTATGTATTTTTTAATTAAAACGAGGAAAAAGTTGATAGTTCTCTCTTTTCCTACAAAATCTCGTGTTCTTCACATAAATAATTATATTATAATTAAATTAAAAAATAATAATACAATAATTAATATATAGGAAAATGAAATTTTACTTTTCTACACATTTGGAGCTTTCGAACGTTAAATTTTCATTAGTCTTAGATAGAATATATCTTAAAACAATTTTTTAAAATTATTTTAATATTTGAAAAAAATTAATTTTTTAAATTTTTTTATAATTTAATCTTTTTACTATAAATTAACATTAAAAAAATTCTATTTAATATTTTTTCTTGTTATTTGAAATTCAACATCCAGTATAACTCATGTGAGGCCTAATTGCAAATTTTACTGAATATTGCGGAGGAATAATGTATTTTCTTTGAAGGGATTTAAAGTGCGCCATTAGATACAGCAGGGAAAAGGTTTCTTTGAATATCGACTTCTCATAGCGGAGTCATATGACAAAGACGGAAAACTCGTCATCACGTCATTTTTGCGCAAAAATCCTCTCCCACTCTTCAAAGGGTTGAACATGAAACTTCAGAACTGCAAGGACATGCTTATGCACACTCCCTCTACGTATATGAACGTGATTTCCTTTTTTTTTTTTTTTTTTTTTTACTTGGAAATTTTGTGTATTTTTTATTTTTTGTCCTTCGATTTCCGAATTATTAAGAATCGATGTTTCTTTTCTTCTAGATTTCATTTGAAACATTCTGTAAGAGAACACTTAAAAAAAATATTTTTTCTTCTTCTTTTATATAATGAATGAGACCATTTTAATGTAGCAGCCACTTTAGATGCATTCCGTTTCCAGTAGAATGTTAGATGCATTCCGTTTCCAGTTTCGTCTGTTCCAGTAGAATAAAAACTTCTAAATGATTGAATATTTCGGCGACCTATTCAAAGTGCACTCGATTGCCAGAGAGGATCGAACTGGTGTTACTCAGGTTTGTAGGCCGAGGACGCCGCCACGAATGTCTCAGGTTAAAAATTTTATTTGCACATCTTTCTCTACCTTATCCGAGGACTCTCTCTCTCGCAAGCTGATCAATTAACATAAATGTGCATTTTAACAGTTTATTCTCATTCAATAACAAACACGCACACTGCTATTATTTGAGGAAAAATAAAAGATTTTATTTGCACATCTTTCTCTACCTTATCCGAGAAATTGACTCTCTCTCTCGCAAGCTGATCAATTAACATAAATGTGCATTTTAACAGTTTATTCATTCAATAACAAACACGCACACTGCTATTATTTGAGGAAAAATAAAAGATTCACTATATATATTTAAAATTTTGTTGACAATTCACTCCTTCAAAAATTCAATTAAAGTTTTTTGTTTTTCTTGCATCAAAACATATTTTTTATATTAGGAATTGAAGTTTGGTTTGGAATTCCCGTAAAGCAGATATTTCACTTCAGGAGTTCATGGATTTGGAAAGATGTTCCACTCATTTTCAAACAATTTGTCGTCATCAATAATGGAACTTTATTTTCAGCTTCAATCATTTCTTCCGTACAACGAGAGATGGGAATACGGAATTAAAAAGTTCAGTTTCTACATTCTATACTTTAAATGGCTGCCAATTGTGAATTTATTCGAATGAATCACCTTACTGTTTCTTGTTTCTTAAGTCAGAAAAATGCCTCGCTTTTCTGGCCCCTTCAATGATTTTAACAATTATTTCTTCTAGTTACTTCCTTGTGCATAGCCTTTGCTAAAGCACCCGTACGTATCGCCGTATTCCCGGAAGTAGTTTTTTCCGCAGAGCACAGAAACGTATAGCAAGGGAAAAAACTCTCGACTTCCTCGCATGTTCTATTTGGTGCACATGAGAAAGGACAAGCAGCAGCAGCAGAGAACCTTTATTGATGAGGTCTCCAGACAGAGCTGCTTTCTTTTGAGACGGGGATCCACTCTAGGATTTCATCCCTTGATGCAGGACACGGGGAGAATCCAGGGCCATTGACTGGGCGGCAACATGTGAGCAGGCAGCATCCTGTCTCTCATCCCAATGTTTCTTTTTTTTTTCTTTTTAATGCAACTTTTTTCAAAAAGTGACGTAAGTTTGTAGATTCTATTTTGATAGAGAGTAGTTTGCTAGATTTCTTTATCTATGGGGACTTTCATTCCAATATGCCTAATTACACAAAGAATTATTTATTTATATGTTAAATGCAACATATAAAATTGCTTAACATATGAACTGTTGAATCATTGACTGCCGAATGTGAGCTCCGAACTATACCATCATTTATTAAGTATCAATTTGTGTTTAATCATCGAAAAATATGATTCTCTTATCTTCTGTTGAACAGTTCGTGGGTTCAAATCCTACCTTGGACTGGGTTGTGCTTCCTAGTCCTCTTTCCTTGTGCAAAAAATTATCAACTAACAATTCACAACTGAATCAAGTAAGCTGATTTGAATTACTACCATTGGAGCTAATTAGTTTGTTTTGAACTGCAAAAAATATATTATGAAAAATTGCTTAACATATGAACTGTTGAATCATTGACTGCCGAATGTGAGCTCCGAACTATACCATCATTTATTAAGTATCAATTTGTGTTTAATCATCGAAAAATATGATTCTCTTATCTTCTGTTGAACAGTTCATGGGTTCAAATCCTACCTTGGACTGGGTTGTGCTTCCTAGTCCTCTTTCCTTGTGCAAAAAATTATCAACTAACAATTCACAACTGAATCAAGTAAGCTGATTTGAATTACTACCATTGGAGCTAATTAGTTTGTTTTGAACTGCAAAAAATATATTATGAAGAAACGCGTTTTTTTCAATTAAATGAGCTTTCAGAAATATTTATTGTGATTTAATGTAGCCTTTAATTATTTGACTACTAGAATGGGAATTGTATTACCAGAAAAAATTGTGTCTATTTTTCAAAAACAATTGTTATTTGAATTTAGTTGGTATTGAAATCTGCTTCCTTTCGAAGCTCCTAAAGCAGTCCTATGAACTGGGTAATCCAGAGCAATGATTACACTTCGGTTGGTATTTGTTCAAGTCTTTGGATTAACATTCATCAATCCGTTTTGTCGGAAAAGAGCAGGCACACATTCTTATGTTTGTCCTACGACAACGATTTGTTGAGGGTGAATAAACTCAGATCTTATCTAGCAGGTGCCGGGCTTTATATATTATGAAAATAGATGAAGGAAAAATGCTCGTACTAAAAAATAGCTATTTCTCATTAACATAACATTAACTGTAAAGGATTTTAATTATAACCTTAGCGTTCTTTTTGTTTACATCGCTTACTTCCAAAGTGAATTTATATTAAATCCCAGAATTATTGTAAACTTTATTTATCAAAAAATGTTGGTATGTGCATTTTTTACACGTGTTTTAAACTTTTAGTCAAATTGGAGCATCATTGACGTTAAAGAATGAAATGGTTCGATCAGCCGATTTGCATATGTATTGCCAGTACAAACTAAATTTAGGTACATCCAAAGCTTTCTAAAGTTCCTTGTTTAGTCTCTTAGCTTTCATTCAAAATACTTGCTTTCCGAGGTCCTAAACTAAATTTAGGTACATCCAAAGCTTTCTAAAGTTTCTTGTTTAGTCTCTTAGCTTTCATTCAAAATACTTGCTTTCCGAGGTCCTAGATGTCGTTTTTCCTCGTTATTTCGGAAAAGTTTTCTACTTGGGAATTCACCGCATTTAGTTGTGTTGCGAAAACTATTTTGATACTCGTAAAATTTTATGCGGTCCTCTTGAAAATATCGGCCCAAGTTATGCTTACAGTTGCACCAACGAAAGCTTGGGGAGTGGGATTCTCTTATGGAAACGTTGCATAGTTGAAACATTCTTTAGAAAGATATTCTATTGGATGAGTGTAATGTTAAAGAACTGGTTGTTTAATTAAACCGGAAGCTCATCAATAAATACTTTTGATATAAAGCATAATAATAATAATAGACGTGCAACTCTCCAACAACAAATGGATTTATTATTTTGAATTATTTGATGCGTTCATTGTCATCTGCTTCGAGGTTCTTTTCGGCATAGAAGAATCAAATGGAAAATGGATTTGTGGTTTAGCAGTAAACATCTTTCAACTACTGGAACATTTCACCCTGAGGGGGATAATTGCTTCCCAAGAAGTCCGTGACTTGTTTACAACATGTTTTATTTTACTCTGATTTATTTTCAGGCGTTTCCAATGAGGACATTGCTTTTTTTTATGAATGTTTCGCATTCGCTGTGTCGTTTCCTCGACCAGAGACGACATGATCCTTGTGTGCTACGTTGCCATTTCTTATAAAAGAAATCTTTAATACTTATGTAAATATACATTATCTTAGAGTTTATTTTTCTTTCTGTACAAACATTTATCCGTAAATATGGGCGAAGAATTGCTTTGTATACTCATTAAAATAAATTTTTGTGTGATATTTTAAACTATTTTTATCTGTACATTCCCTGTGGAACCATGTTTTTAGGGTGAAATATCTCAATCACAGTTGAACTACAGGCGATGTACATTGTTTTTATGTTTTCAGCGTATACATTCTGTCAAAGTGAGTGCTTGTAAATTTTCCAAGTTTCTTTCCTTACAACACACGAATATTTTTCACAGTCTATGAAAGCCGAAAGGAGCTTGCTTTATTTTAGCTGTTTACTTTTAAAAGAGTGTTTGGAGAAGGCGTTGTTTTCACAACTGTAGCAAGCCAGGTAAAGATCCTTCGAGTAGCTGGTGGACGGAATTTCGATGGCATCTTCAAATTAAGAAGACTTTCGGGGGGCTACACACTAGTTGCTATACTGCGTCAGGTCCACCTTTTATAATGCCACAAGGTGAAATAATGGCCAGGAAAAAACTTTTATCAGAAATTTTTATTTTTTATGCTGTACACACATTCTTTTATAAAAACTATTTGAGTAAAGACTCCTGTTTTTCTTTTTTTTAATTAAACTTTATGACGTGTAATTTCTGGAGAAAACATTAATATTTTTAACTGTAAATATATATATTTACATTTTTTTTCATGCTCTAAATTAAGGTTTCCGATTTTTTGCTTTAAATGATACTTTTGTAAACATTTCTATTATTATTTATTGAAAAAAATATTATGAATAGTGAAAAAATATAGTACTATTCAGTTTATATATATTTTACTATTAAAAATTACTTTAAACAGGAACAATTTTATTTATTTACAAGTATATAATGAAAACAAAATTGTCATAGAATGTACCCTCTTCAAGTGATAATTTATTTCTGAAATTTTCTCTCTAAGCTAGATAGAATAAAATCAAATATAGTATCCTTTCATGCTAATCAGAAAATAATTGTTTAAGAAAATTGGAGAAAATTGAATGTTTGTCAAAATCCAGTCCTTTATTTATTTAAAAAAAAAAAGAAATTTTAAGGAAACAATATCTGCTTTTGAGAAATCTGGAAAAAATTGAGTTCAGTTGAATAAGAATCCATCAAAATATTTTTTTCTAATGGCCGGCTGCCTTTAGGGTATTCAGCGTTATAATGGGCGAAGGTGATGGCATCTTATAAAGTGGGGCACACAGTGGAGGTGCCATCTTCGACTCGAAAGTGATAAAGAAATACAGATAGGTTGTGCTCGTTATCAGAAGGAAGTGAGTTCGAAGGCCGACCCAATCAAAGATCCTGGTCTATATATCGACCAGATGCAATGGTTCTTTCTTCTACGGCTAAGATCCTCCCACTTTCGAGGTCCGAGATGGGTGCCCCACCAGACAAAGTGTTGAAAAGGAAGAAAAAGGGTTAAACAAGTTTTAATGGAAATTGGGAATATATGATGAAGAAAATTCACGTCGGGATATCAACCAGATGCAAAGGTTCTTCTACATCTAAGATCCTCCCACTTTCGAGGTTCGAGATGAGTGCCCCACCAAACAAAGTGATAAAAAGGAGAAAAAAAAGGGCCAGACAAGTTTTGATTGAAATTGGGAATATATGATGAAGAAGAGCCCCGTCATATTCGCGATATCCACCAGATGCAAAGGTTCTTCTACAGCTAAAATCCCCCCACTTTCGAGGTCCGAGATGAGTGCCCCACCAGACAAAGTACTGAAAAGAAAGAAAAAGAGCCAGGCAAGTTTTGATGGAAATTGGGAATATATGATGAAGAAAATCAAGTCGATATCTACCAGATGGAATGGTTCTTCTATTACAGCTAAGATCCTCCCACTTTCGAGGTCAAGGATGGGTGCCCCACCAGACAATATTATGGAAAGGAAAAAAAAGAGCCAGACAAGTTTTGATGGAAATTAGGAATATATGATGAAGAAAAGTCACGTCGATATCCACCAGATGCAATGGTTCTTCTACAGCTAAGATCCCCCCACTTTCGAGGTCCGAGATGGGTGTCCCACCAGACAAAGTGCTGAAAAGGAAGAAAAAGAGCCAAACAAGTTTTAATGGAAATCGGGAATATATGATGAAGAAAATTCACGTCGCGATATCAATCAGATGCAAAGGTTCTTCGACAGCTAAGATCCCACCACTTTCGAGGTCCGAGATGAGTGCCCCACCAGACAAAGTGCTGAAAAGGAAGAAAAAGAGCCAAGCAAGTTTTGATGGAAATTGGGAGTATATGATGAAGAAAAGTCACGTCGATATCCACCAGATGCAGTGGTTCTTCTACAGCTAAGATCCTCCCACTTTCGAGGTCCGAGATAGGTGCCCCACCAGACAAAGTGCTGAAAAGCAATAAAAAGAGCCAGACAAGTTTTGATGGAAATTGGAAATATATGATGAAAAAGAGCCCCGTCATGGTCTCGATATCCATCAGATGCAATGGTTC
Source organism: Latrodectus elegans (assembly GCA_030067965.1). Lineage (NCBI taxonomy): Eukaryota > Metazoa > Arthropoda > Arachnida > Araneae > Theridiidae > Latrodectus > Latrodectus elegans. Next base: position 75,458,836 of record CM057812.1, on the reverse strand, counting down.
TTCTACAGCTAAGATCCTCCCACTTTCGAGGTCCGAGATGGGTGTCCCACCAGACAAAGTGCTGAAAAGGAAGAAAAAGAGCCAAACAAGTTTTAATGGAAATTGGGAATATATGATGAAGAAAATTCACGTCGCGATATCAATCAGATGCAAAGGTTCTTCGACAGCTAAGATCCCACCACTTTCGAGGTCCGAGATGAGTGCCCCACCAGACAAAGTGCTGAAAAGGAAGAAAAAGAGCCAAGCAAGTTTTGATGGAAATTGGGAGTATATGATGAAGAAAAGTCACGTCGATATCCACCAGATGCAGTGGTTCTTCTACAGCTAAGATCCTCCCACTTTCGAGGTCCGAGATAGGTGCCCCACCAGACAAAGTGCTGAAAAGCAATAAAAAGAGCCAGACAAGTTTTGATGGAAATTGGAAATATATGATGAAAAAGAGCCCCGTCATGGTCTCGATATCCATCAGATGCAATGGTTCTTCTACAGCTAAGATCCTCCCACTTTCGAGGTCCGAGATGGGTGTCCCACCAGACAAAGTGCTGAAAAGGAAGAAAAAGAACCAGGCAAGTTTTGATGGAAATTGGGAATATATGATGAAGAAAATCAAGTCGATATCTACCAGATGGAATGGTTCTTCTATTACAGCTAAGATCCTCCCACTTTCGAGGTCAAGGATGGGTGCCCCACCAAACAAAGTGCTGAAAAGGAAGAAAAAAAAACCAAGCAAGTTTTGATGGAAACTGGGAATATATGATGAAGAAAAGTCACGTCGATATCCACCAGATGCAGTGGTTCTTCTACAGCTAAGATCCTCCTACTTTCGAGGTCCGAGATGGGTGCCCCACCAGACAAAGTGCTGAAAAGGAAGAAAAAGAGTCAGACAAGTTTTGATGGAAACTGGGAATATATGATGAAGAGAAGTCAAAATGTTATAACATAAAATAATCTGCACATTATCTATTAGGCATTCATTAAAGTGACATAAGATGATGAATTTGGTTATTGCTTGACGTTTATTTTTGTACGAATAGTAATTATACCCGGATCCACTGTTTAAAGTGATTTATGAACTTTCACAGTCACAAATTGAAGAGCTGCTCCACCAGAGAGTTCTTCCATTTCCGCAAAAGCAACTTTTCTGTGCTCTGAAATTAACATGTGTCTAGAATCAATATGATCAAACATAGAAGTTGATATTATAAATTAATTAAGCATCATCGGAATTAAAATATTGCTACAATAAAATTAATGTAAAATATAATCACAAAATAATCCATTCAAATAATCAGTTCTTAAAACTTTGCCATTGATGTTGTTCTCAAAGTGACGTACTTCCTTGGCAATTTAACTAGGTAATGTGAATATTAGCGGTTGAACTGTTACAGAGAAAATTCTATCTATTAAAGTTAAATTTCTGTATTTCTAATTTAAAACACATTTTATGATGAAAATTTGATTCATGGTTAAAATACTTAAATGTAGTTGGCATCAGAGTTGGGGTCTACAAGTTAGGTGGAAGCAGGTGTGAAAACTATTTTATGCTTTGTAAAACGTAACAATATCGAAAATTAATCATCTTGTACAATTCCTAAATTCCTCAGACAATTATTGGGAGAAATTTCAAAACTAGTAACACAATTGAGCTATTAAGGACTACCCTTAATTTTGTCGTACTGCAATTAGCATCATACTGCATGATGTGGCTTCTATAACTTTCCTTATCAACTTTTTTTTCTACCATATGGCTAAGAGTTTCATATTTTCGCATAAAATTTATACATAAATTTGACCTCTTTGGATTTTTATTTAATTTTTACCATGAATAGTTTAACCTCAAATTTGCATTATTTTACGAACTTTTCAAGTTTGCCTTTCTTTAAAGGAAGATCGACAACGAATTTACTATTTTTATCCCTACTATAGGTTTATAAAAATTGCTCATCACACTCAACCTTGTTTAGTTTTTAATTTTAAAAAATCAGAAATACTCTCAATTTCTGAACAATTTTTTCTAAATTATCAGTTTTTACTAAACCGCAATATTTTTTTTATCAAAAGAGTTTTCCTTAAAATCTCCAAATACAGTATTTTGTAAAATTAAAAATTCAGATATCTTACTTTCTCTTAAAAGAGACCAAAATAAGTCTGCACCAATTAATAAATAAATTTTTCATGCCTTAAAGAAATTAGCATAAGCTAATGTTATATTTTTAGGAATAATTAATTTATTTACTAAATATTGATTTGGCATAATATTTGTAATTTTTGGTTCTACCAAACATTCGATGTGAGCAGAAAAATAATTATTTTTTTGTCTGAAATGAGAGCATTCGTTTTTTTCCTAACAAGGACAGAATTCCCACTCAACCCCGAGACTGCAATGTTTATTTTTTCTTTATGCAAACACAATAAATCTGAAAACGAAGTGTTCATAGCGTTGGTTTTCAGATTTATTGTAAAATTACACTGTGTAGGCATGCGCCCTTTATGAGACTATCTAAAATATACACAACCGTAGTCGCTAGAATTTTCTTCTCCCTCCTTACACAGGAAGTGAGCGTTTGAAATTCTGAACTACTATCTTGAGTTTGGTCTTTCAACACTCTTTTGATTCGCGCCTCTTTTACCGTTAGAATCCGGTATAAACTAATCACAGAATTATTTTCTTTTAAATTGCCTTCAGTCTTATAATGTCTTAAATTACAATGTTTGCATGAACATTGTGATGAGCAACATTTTATTAAAGGTTTACTACTTTACTACGTTTAAAATCAGAAAAGATATCAGTATCTACATGATATTCTTTATTATCTATTTTCGGAAGCTTTAATGCTAATTTTCTGAAGCACTTATGCACAAAAAGTGCTTTCATATCTTTTTTAGAGAGCAAATTTTAAAAATATATCGCATTTAAACAAAACTTAAAAGAAAAAAAAATTGCATTTTTATTATTTACACAAATAAGTTTTTAGAGATTTATTACTTTTATCCATATCCATGTTTATCGGGATTACGCGGGTAATACTAAACAACGTCGTTCAATATGTATAAATTCATGGAAACCAGGAACATCATTATTTGTTAAGGTGTTAGTTCATACTGCTTACGATTTTCCTGATCAAGATATTCCAAAATTATGTTCATTAATAAAACATCAGAAAAATAATTTCTTTCAAACTTTAAAAGATCTTAAATTTGTATTAAAAATTTTCGCACTTCTCTAGCAAATTCTTGAATTAATTTTTCATAATTTAAGTTATATTTTACAAAAGTATCTACATGATATCTTTTATTATTATATCTATTTTCTGAAGCTTTAATCAAAGACCCATAAGTATCGTCAGCTGTTTCGATTTACTTTGTCTCTCCTTTCGAAGAATCACGTAAAATATAAAGTTTTTGACTATCACTACGCATTAAGTTTTCAAACTGAATTTTAAAATTTAAACACTCTTCACATTTTTCATAAAATACTGGTAGCAGGATTTCTGGTAATTGTGTAGAAAATTTTTATCATTTTTTTGCATATTATTCATTGGTTTTGAGTTAATATTATATAAAAATATTTTAATCTTAACCTCCAAATTCTGGAATTACTCCTCAATAACGTCGATTGCTACCTCATGTTCAGCGAATTCTTCATCTTTCACGGAAAAAATAAATTACCATTTTTAATTGTTAAAAATTTTGTTGTGTTTTTTGCAAAATATCCAATTTTGGCAACACTCTCATCAGAAATTTCGGAAAGGGACGAACCTATTTTCGTTAATTGTATCTTTATATTAACCTTTCTATTGTTTAAAATTATTGCCGCAACGGACATTATGGTATGTTTTTCAGTTTACCAAAAACTTTTTCAGTCCACAACAGCAACGGTAAGTTGATATTTTTCAACGGCAACTGCTGGTTATGCGACTCCACTGATCGACCGACCACACAATGTATTTATTCTATCTAAGTAAAGTGTTTAGTTTGTGTTCCTCTATGAAAATGGGGCAACGCAGTATTCTTCGACAATCCAATAACAAATTTATTTAACCAGGCATAACAAACTATAAAATAATGAGAGATCTCTCTCTTTCCATAGCTCTTCTTCCCACAGCAGTTACTTTCCATCCCTCTTTTTTTACATTTCTTTCGTTTGAACTCCAAAATTCCGGCAACCCTATGGTGCCATTCCTCTACCTCCCCATTAACCCAACATGAATAACAGTTTTGAACGTTTTACAATTACGAGTTCCGGTGTCCTCGAAATGGACTCAAAATTGTCCCGTTTTCAGAAACCGCGCAAAAAGTTGATCAGCAGACGGCCGGCCAATGCGATGTGATGCCCGCACCATCCGGACGTGCGACAGCGTCGTCATGGATGCAACAACGATAGCCGAGAGTGGCCAAGACGCTCGTGTTTTGTTGACTATTGTTTGACAAACTTTGCCCATTTCTCGCTATTTAATTTGCATTTGTTTGATGCTCGTGTAGTAAATAATTTGAATTTCTTTTGCCTTGGAATCACAAGTTAAATTGCTGAAACGCAAGTGTTTGTTCAATCTTAGCTTACAAGAGAAATATCCGTTAAATACTCCAACAGATGTCAGATGTGAAAAGTGTCATACAGAATTTAGTGTTTCCCACAGAGGTGGCGGTGGTATTGAACAGCATTTAAAGTCTGACAAAAATAAAAATGCCGATCGTGCCGCCACTTCAATTTCTCCATTGTTAAACTTTTTCAAGAAATCGGACGCTCCGGTTTTTAAGAATTTAAATAGCGCCGCGGCAGGAGCCGTCTGGGCTTATCACACGATACCAGTTTTCATTCTAATGATTGTGCATTGAAATTGATTCAATCATGTTTTGATCCCAAATTTACATGCGAGCGTACGAAATCAGAAGCTATTGTGAATGTTTTGACGCCTACAGCAATCAAAGAATTAAGGGATGACCTTGATAACTCTGCAATTGTATTATAATACTAAAAGAGGCGTGAAACTACGGCAACAAGAAAATATACTCCATTGTAGTGTGCTTTTTTCAACCTTACGTAGGTGTGCTAGTAAAAAGTTTAGATGCCCAAGACCAACCTAGTAAAACTTCTGACATCATTGTCAATTATTTAAACCAAGTGTTGAAAGATAATAATTTGACAGCAAAATTTGTAGCATTTTGTGAGAACAATTCTGACGTCAATTTCGGAGGTGCAGTTAGGCGAGGAACTAACAACGTATTAACGAATCAATTACAATCGTCTATGAAAAAAGAATTAACAGTTTTTGGATGTGGAGCACATATAATTCCGTAAATTACGAAAGCGTAATTGTGAAGATATATTCATTTTTTTATATTTTTTATATTTATACGATTCGAGTTGAAGCTCTAAAGGAGTTTTATGCCGAAACTGAAACAGAATATCTACAAATGCTTGGCTGTATCAAAACCAGATGGCTTGCTCTTATGCTTTTGGAGAGGTTTTTAAAAATGTATCAGCTATTAAGAAGCTACTTTTGGAGAATTGAAAAATATCCCCTGTTACAAAAAACTTCTTTTGAAGATCCCACATTCGAATTGTGGTTTTATTTCTTACACTCTCAGTCAGCAAATTTTGATCAAGGTATCTTAAAACTTAAATGTCAGACTACATCGGCAATTGAAGCTGCAAATGAAATCAATCAATTAAAAGACAGTTTAACTCAGAAACAAACCAATCATTTTCTTCCATTTATGGTCCGTCAATTGATGTTAATTGAAAGATAGTGGCACTGATATCGATGAAGAATTTGTGTAAAGGACGGCTACAGAATTTTATAAAATACGCAGTGAATATCTGGAGCAATGGACTTGCTTTCTTACAAAAGAAACGAAAGTATTTTATTGAGCAGATTTTAACACATGGGAACCCCACATGGGAAAACATTCAAAAGTCTGTGGGGGCATTTATTGAAAAGCATTATATTGACTGTAATAAAGATACTGAAGTTTTTGACGAATATTCATTAATTTCTAATTACTTTACATCGCAAAAAGTAACGGAATGGAGTAATTTAAATGTTTCCACGGAGTTGTTGGGTGGAAGTATTCAGACAATTTCGCGCCAAAATCTTCAGCAGGAAAACTTTTCTAGTGTATTAGAGAATTATTTTATGTTTGTCTGTTAAAAATGCTCGAGTAGAAAGAGTATTTTATATTATGAACAAATTGTGGACATCTGAGAAAACCCAGCTATAAATCTCGGTTCTAAAGGCGATATTGATAATTAAGGTGAATATAAAAATAACGTGCTCTAAGAGTTTCATTCTTACTTGAAAGCGTCACTAGCTATATTAAAACACACAAATTTGATAAATATAAATATAACTAAGCATTTTGTTGATCTATATTTTGTGATTCGTAACTTTTAAGCCGACTTACTTTTTCTGAATAAATAACTTTAAAAAAGTGTTGTAGTTTTATGGACTACTTATGATTTAACCAAAATAAACCAATGTCCCATTTTGAGTCAAAAAATAAATGGTCACTTTAAACATGAATAAAAAATAAAAACTACAAACGTAAATCCGACTTATCGCCGAATTTGTCGCCTATCTTTCAATCGCATTCTTCGTGCGGCAGCAAACGAGGCGAAGTTCACCAAAGAATTTCCGAGAATAGTGTCGAAGTGTTAATTATGTTAATGAAACTGTTTCTTCTATAAAGACAAAGCATGAGATGCCTTTTTCCATTGATTTAAGCCATTAACGGGTTAACATTAAAACAGAAGAAAAAGCAAAATGAAAGACTAGAGAAAACATCCGCTTTATAGTTAATTTAAATCAATAAGGAGACTTTAAATTTTAAAAAATTTAATTAATAGAATCTTAAATTAATAATTGCAATATTTGTAAACAATTTTTTTTTAAATCTTAAGAAGACTTATTTACATTAAATTTTTTTTCTTTTAACCAATTAAGAACCAGTGAGGTGCGTTAAATATTCCTAATACTTTTTTGTGCTTAAAGAGATTTGAACTACTTCTAATTGCTCTCCGAGTGTGTTTTTAGATTAGGAAAAGATGGATTTTTTCACACAATATGTATTTTAATTAATGAAAGGAGGCTTTCTACTACTTGTTCATCTTTTTATTGGTCTGTCTTAATGGCAGAAAACGGGTCAAAACATAGGAATTTTAATCTCCAACAAAATATTATCTCATAAATCCCAGAACAGTTTTGTTCTATTTCCAAGTGCAGTTCAATACAAGTTCATAGCTCACATTGCAATAAGAAATGTCTCGATTTCCTTTTTTTTTGTTCTAGACTGACAATATGGGGTGCGCACTTTTTCATACTGAACCATATTTAGTGTGGAGTCCGACTGCTTCAGTACACACATGCCATAGGGACCCGTTTATAGGGTAGGCAACCATTCACAACTTATTCACACAAGGAAAGGACAAAGACAGGATAGAGAGAAAGTACATCCATGGGATTCGAACCTAGGACCTCCCTATCCGCAGTAAGGCACTCGGACCTCTAGAGAGAGCTCGATTTTCTTGAAAGAGCATTGAACGCCCTTGCTGTCATTCCCCATTTGATTTTAGTTAAAAGAGTCATAACATTTGATACAAAACTTTGTCTAGTGTAAACTAAGTATTTATGATTTTTTATAAGTTAAAATTTTTTATTGTAGAAAAATATTTTGTTATATATTACAAATAATGTAATAAATATATTATTATTTGTAAATTGATATAAAATAATTGTTGTAAATTTTCATACTTATAATAAAAAAATTACATCTAAAGTCAAATGAATTTTTCGACTCAATTGGATATCTGAATATTATTTGCGGTAAAAAGTAATTTTGAAGCATTTTCATTTCAAATTATGAAATTTTAATGGCTTTTAAACTAATCAATAGGATTTAAATAATTTAATTGAATCAACGAATGAAAATAATTAATACAGCTTTTGATTGCTGCTTTTAACTCTCAACTGAACGAAATCTCTCTCATTCATTTATTTTCAGTGTACATCTACACATTTCTTGAATAAAAGATTTTCTATGTTTTCCAGATTCAAATATATTTCTTAAATCAAGGTTTAGCTAACTTCCAAACGATGAGTATCCTTTTTACGTTAAAAATATCGGTCCTTTTAGATCTCAATTTAAACACGTAGAGTTGAATATAACATATGCAATGACCTAAAAAATAATAGTTTTAAAATTTTTGATACTTCATTATTAGAAGTTTTTGGGAAATGTCATTATCTGCATGAATGACATTTCTGGAATTGGAAGCCATTCCCGGAAAATGTGCTTATGGTCTTTGAACCTGAATAATGTGGTACATTCCCAATCGCATTCATTTTTGCGAATTATTTAATTGCAAATGCTTCCTCTAAGGGAATCATTCCATTTGCCACCACGATGACAGAAGGGCAACTTATCACATAAGGATGTTTTTTATATATCGATACTGTTTAATGTAATAATATAATGATTAAATTCTTATAAGATACAGGAAAACATATATCTAAACAAACACACACACACATACACACACACACACACATATATATATATATATATATATATATATATTGAGTGATATATATATATATATTCAGTCAATTTAAGCTTGCTATAACTGTTCTTTAAGCAAATATAATATTTATCAATGACCTGGTCGGTTCTCCGCGCGTTTCCTATTTTTATCGGAAATCAGTGAATTTGAATCCTGGTCGAATGGAAGATCCATTGTGTATGCTAATCATCGCTCGTGTCCAACAAATAAAATGTTACCTTTGGGGTGGCAGTTCAAGTCTGGGGATTCTCTGCTTGTTCTAAATTACCAGTAACATACACAGCTAAACGCTTTGCAGACTTGAGGTAAAAATGAGACCTTCGGTGGTATCGGACTTACTGATACTGCATCTAACGCCCTTTATCAAGCACGGGCTCATGGGTTTGGTCTCTGCTGATCAAGTGGGGGGATAAAACTGCACACCAAAGTGGATTAACACCTGCGTGTTAATCTGTTAACTTCCCTTTTTATTCTTCAAAATTGAGATGAAAATTGCGTTTAAAGAGCTTTGAGCTGTGTATGTCATTGATTTCTCATTCATTTTCTATCACTTTAAGATCTTCAATTCTAATTGCACTTTTATAAAAATATAAGTGGAGGGAATTTTAGATTAAATATAGTTATTAGTTTTAGAGGAAAGACTTTTGAGTTCTTTATACATTTGAACTCTTACGTATTTTTAAAATAAAAAATGTCTATATAGTTTCCCCCAATGTATTTTAAAATTAAATACTTACCTAATTAAAAAGTTTTTAAATTTTCTAAATATTTTCTTTCGAATAAAGTGTCCATATGACAATACTTAGGAGATTAAATGTTTTTTTCTTTTCTTTTCTTTTATTTTTTTTAAATATTAGGAAAACCATTTTGTGAAAAATTTATTTTCATGAAACATTTACATTGAATTGAAAATTGAAATTTCTTGAAAATGTAATCATATTAATTGAAACATCTAATGATAAAAAGTACAGTTACTTAACATTGTATCTTTTCTTAGGAAGGTTATGTGTTTAATAAATTTTACAAATAATAAAAAAAGCTATCTTTTAAACAACTGCATAAAAATTAATATGGATATAATTACTTTCTAAATGAAGTTATGCGTTTTACTAAAATAACAGCATAAGAAAGATTAAAAACTGTTCATCTAATCCCTTAAAGTGAAGGAATATATTTCGTAAAGAGAGGCAACTATTGTTGGCACACAAAGACCCTTAATTAAAAAAAATATCGAATATAACTCTTTTTCCGCTGACTGAAGTGCTGATGATAGTTATAATGTCTTTTGGAAGATCCACTTGTTAGAGTCTCATAAGAGAATAAGCATCACCCGCTGCTCACGTGTCTTGTGAAACAAATTTCGGAGAACACAGGCAATATCCATCTTCTGTCGCTTAACACAGTGGAATCAAACCTGTCTTTCTGAAGAGTTTGGGATAAAATTAAGCTATGTA
>CM057812.1:75293822-75443822 GCA_030067965.1 Latrodectus elegans | reverse complement strand
GATATAAGTAGTTTATAACACAAATATGCAAGCAATATAATTAAGTTTAAGTGGAGGAGTAAATAAAAGAACAAATAACTGGGACATATTTTCAATAAGTACTAGTAACTTCCTCATGCTTTAACTGTGTCCTTTAATGTAACATTGCATTTTTCTCACAATACCAAAGGGTTGCTTTGTCTACACGTAGATAGTTAAGATTACATATGCATGAATGGTATCCTATTGAACCATTTGCTGTAGGGAATAAACTGTAGAATATTTCAGAGAGGCCTCCGTAAAGAAAGATCCACTCTTGATAATATCACATATTTGGAAACCCGCAACGCAAAAGCGTTGCGGGTTTCCATATGTCTTAGAATATGTCTTATGTCTTAGAAATTCTATTGAATATGTAATGAATTGTAATGAAATTGTAATGAATATGTCAGATGGTTCCATCTGGTTTCAGTTTTTTTGACATTGAGACCGTACATGTTGATATGGAATACTCCGTTCATTGTATGGTTTTGGCTTTCGGGGTAATCTTCCGATATTCCTAAAAGATTTTTTACGCTCCTGTTTTTAAAGTCCGTATTGGGCAGAGTTTGCCCAATAAGGACAGCCGAGGGTGTGCCCCAAAACTCAATTTTAAGTGACACCCTTTTTAACTTCTACAACAGTTGCATTCTCCATCAAATCTCACCTCCAGCATATGGCACTCTTTATATTGATGATCTGCAAATATCATGTGAGGGTTCTAACATGCGTTTAATTGAGAGACAGCTACAAACAATTGTTAATAAACTCGCTGCATGGTGTGCAGAGAATGGCCATATAGTGTCTCTTGGCAAGAGTAAATATATCCATTTCTACAGGAAGACTAGCATGCATAATGATCCTACTGTATATATAAACAATAAACCTATCCCTATGGTTACAAGATAGAATTTCTAGGTATAATCCTTGACCGAAAGTTAAGCTTTCTTCCGCATTTTCTTCATTTGCGGAAGAAGTGTGAGCGATCGCTTAATATCTTCAAAGTGCTTTCTAATACATCATGGGGTGCAGACCTCACGTCACTACTTCGTGTTTACCAATCATTAATTTTATCTCGTTTGACTATGGTTGCGTTGTGTATGGATCTGCTAGGTCTTCTGTTCTACGCAGACTGGATACAAAACATCACTCAGCTTTGAAGATATGCCTTGGCGCATACCGCACATCACTCGTCCAGAGTCTATATGCTATTCGCCAACAACTGCCTTTAGACTTGAGACGTATGCAGCTGTCTCTCAACTATTATGCAGTAATTATGTCGGGCCCTCATCATCCATTACGTTTCATGACTACTATATCTACACTTATTAGGCTGTGTGATGCTCGTTCATACAGCATTCCACCTTTTCTTACTCGGAAAAATTCTAGTTTATTATATTCAGACCTATGTGATGTCCATTTTGACAAAACAAACCTTCTATTACACCCACCTTGGTATAATCCACAGATTAAAACCATCATACCTTTTGCTCGTTATAGAAAATCAGACACAGCAACTACTTTTTTCCAGCAGCTATATGGCTCACATCGCTGTCAGTATTCTATGCACACACCGGTTTTCACAGATGGATCAAAATCTGCAGGACACGTTGGTTGTGCTGAAGTTATCGAAAATAAAACTCTTAGCTACAGCGTCCACGTGTCCTGTTCCATCTTCCCTGCTGAGGCAACAACTATTTATCAAGCGCTTCAGCAGATGAATACAAGTGATATCCTTAATTATTGGATGTACACTGACAGTTAGAATTCTCTCGAAGCTTTGCGGAACACTAGTTTTGACTGCCATCCTGTTGTGTCTAGAATTTTCCGAGCATTAGATTCCCTTGTTGGCAATGGATATGACATTATTATCTACTTTATCATGTAGGTCTTGATGGCAATGCAGTTACTAACTCTGCATCTGGCCCATCTCTTCCATCCGTTCCTTTGTCTGATGTAAGAAGAAATGTTAAAATATTAATCTATTCTCTTTGTTAGGAGTCATGGAACATGCTGGTCAGTAATAAATTGCGTGCTATATTTCCATACATCATTTCATTAACAATTTTACCGTTACGATGTGCTGATGTAAGATTAACTCGCCTTCGTATCGGACACACACATTTCACACCCAGACATTTATTCTTGAGTGAATTAAATTCATGGTGTGAAACGTGTGATGAAGCATACATAGTTTATCACATTTTAATCTCATATCCTTATTTTAACAATGAACGCTTACAATTTTTTAAAACAGATCTTTTAACATTATTTGATTTATTGGGAGAACCTCTAAATATCGATCTATTTGCCTTTTTGAGAGCATCTCTGTTCTATCTAAATTTTATATAATATATTTTAAAATAATATTTACACATTAAGCATTTTTATAATCTGAATTTTAATTAATAAATAGTAATACATTATATTTAAAAAATCGAAGATTGGCTCAGCTTGTCCTTTTTTGGACCATACGCCAGAAAACTCAACCAACTACTTTTCGAAGACGTACAGGTATGGGTTCATTGTAATCGATTTCATAGAGGCTACTTTTCTGAAAAAGATTTTTGTTCATCATTGGAGGTTCTTGAATATCAACACCAGTCACATGCTTGTTCATCGAAAATTAGTTTGTATTACTGGTGCATAATGAAAATGGATTATCATCAATACGATAGCATGCAAGCAGATAAGCATGAGTTGATTACATATAATTACTCTGGATCATTGCATTCAAGCCTATCAATACATTATTAAATTTTTAAAGTTTATTTTCGACATTTGACTAGGTGCAATGGAGAGTAATTGAAAGCATTCCATGGTGATGATTTTTTTTGCTTGTTACGAAGAAAGAAACTCCGGAGTCTGATAATCAAGCAATCTTTCGTTGTTTATCAGATGATGGAATTGAACTTGGAGAACTTTTAAGTTGGAGAGTGCAGCTCCATACCACTAGGCCACCATCTTCTCCATTAAAATTAAGTTGTTATTTTCAGCTTACCATTATAAAGATAAGTTGTTGAATATCTTTAATTTAGCGAGAAATTTGAGGTTTTGCTAATTATCCAAAAAGAGCTTCCTTGTGAATGAATGAAATATAAATTTCTTAAGTTAACAAACTGAACTCTTTTCAGTTGCAATTAAATCTGTAAGTTTTAATTAATTACATGATGAAAAAAAACAATATATATTGTATTACCTTCTCTTTGATGCTGTTCCAAAGACTGTACTGTAGAAGCTCAAACATTGTAATTAAATCTTCCGATTGCATACAGTACACTGCATTTGCGCCACAATAAAAATAAAAAGTAAAGTAATCATTAATTTTCACTCAGTGTATTCTAGAATTAAATAAATAGCAATACTTTTGTATTTGTTAACACTTTAACGCAAACAAAAATATTATATTTATAAATATTAAAACATTTCATGTTTTCCATCACTCACACAAATTTAGTGCATTCACATGATATAAGAAGAATAAAAATACATTCTTCGAATTTAGGATCTGAGTGTAAATCTATAAATATTTATTTAATGAAGTAATTATATATTCAGGGTTATTATTCCTGTAAAGTTAATGGATGATAAATTTAATTTTTATCTAAAAATTAGCTGCTTTAAATTTTGCATTGATTACCAATTTCTCACGGTCTAACAGTTTTGCTTTACAAATAATTATATTTACGAATATGTGGTAAAAATTTACAATAGCTTTTGATTCTTTGGCGATTTTTTTTGTCGCCAAGATGTGATTAACAAGATGGCCGCGTTTCACAAAGATAGAGTTAACATAAATTGAATTTTATCGTCAAGCTAAGAGATACCGGATTCTACGTCGAATCCATACATTTTTGCAAATTAATCTTTTACTCAAAATTCTAGTGTTTCTAATATCATCCATTGAAATTACGATTGCAGGTAATCATCATTTACCCGTCCCTGTAAGCAGGTTGCGCTATTGTCATTTCTACATCACACATTTAAAAGCTATCAATTTTGTGAGCCTGCAATAGTTTTAACGGGGAAAATGCGTCTCAATTTAAGAAGAAAATATTGATTACATGAGGTAAAATTCAGAAAAATATGGTTTTGACCAGTCAAATGAAAAAAAAAAAATTTTTTTTTCCAAGCGAAAAAAAATCATATAATTGTCGTGTAAAGAAAATTATCTGAATCTAATGCGTTTATTTTGCAGTTAATGACTTCCTTCTACTAAGGACAATACCTTCTCATTGTCATTTTGATGATAATTGAAGGAGCTGTGTGCAGTTACATTTCAGTACTTTTTCCCGCTTTCATATTACTAACAGAACTTTTGATAAAACATTCAACAGTAATAAGAAAAGGGAATTTCTTTAAGTGTGTGAAATAAAGTGAATTCTAAGGATAAAAGTATATTTACTTTCTATTAAGTTGTAAATTTATATACATCACTTTATTCATATAAATCAACTAGTAACTGAGATTTGATCAGCTTCTTTTATCACATCATCTTAAATGAATAAGAATTGCAAAATGTTTTACCAACCACTAGGGGCATTACAAACCACCGTTCGGCATTACAAAATCGATGCCCTTTTATGTTGGTCACTCAAAAATGCATGAACTCTTCTAATTTAGAAGCCCAGGCTTTGCATCTTACCCATAAATGCATAATTTAACTTAGATGACATTGCAACTGTAAATTATTAAATTTCTCCTATGCACCATTGATAAACATGAAAACTCTTTGGATAACAGGGTATAAAGCCCGCAATCTTCCTTTATCGAAAATGATGCTTTTCCCAACACCAAGTGAAATCATCTAAATTCCGAAATTTCTTTCTGAATTTAGATATTTACTTGTACTAAACAATGCTTAAAAATTAAATCTATATAAAGAAATATTATACTTTTATTGAGGCATTTTTAATGCTCATAAATCTCATGAGCATTGAATATATCGGTAATTTAGATACTTTTAAGGAAATAAGCCTTTTTATTTTTAGTAATAATTTGTAAACAGTATACATATATATATATATATATATATATATATATATATATATATATATAACTTAAAATAATCGAGTGGATTTCACTCAAAAGGAGTGAAATTTCACTCTTTCATTGTCACAAAACTCAATCAATCTTTAAGATAGAAATTCATTCTTTTTAAAGATGTGGGTAAACCACTCCTTTTAAGAGGAGTAACAACATATCGTTTAAAGGGATAAATTAGATGGAAAAAAGGGTAAAGTTCAATCTTTTATAGAAGTATTGCTGATTTTTTTATATTGACAACTTAGTGCAAAAATTAGGTTTTAAATTCTTTAATTTAATTTTTTTTTTTTTTTTTTTTTTTTTTTACAATTACAATATAAAGATATGATTTTTTAGTCAATAATATAACAGTACAGTTGAATATGACATTTTAATTGATTTGGATTATTATAGTGGTTTTTAAATTACATACAGTATTAAGCAATTTGTTCAGCCATTTATTTCATTACTTATATATATTTAGTTTTACATGTAACAATCTCAAGAACAAATAATCATACTACTTATTTTTCAGTTTAGTTTACTATGGGCCCATAAGTACAAAATTAACTTTTACAAACATTATTAATACAACAAATTGTACACAATTTAAAAAATACATGAATATTTTATATAAGTGAACATAATTTAAGTTCTTTTAAAGAATTCTTTATTTGAAGTATAGCTTAAAATTTATATTTGAGTATTGATAATATGCTTTTTCGAAGTTACAGGAGGATAAAGACAAATATTTACAGATTATTCTGTTGTTTATTATTAGAATTATATTCACCCTAAAAAATACTATCATCCTGAATTCTCACGTATTTATTCTATATTACAGGACAAGTTTTGTAACATACGATAATATTCTAGGAGCACAGAATACAGGATATTTATTGAGAAAACAGTCAGCCCCTGGATATCAAATTCAAAATCTCTCTGTAATAAAGAGAATTATCATGTATATTAAATTAATAGAACTTTTTATTGTAATTTAAAAAGCAAGTGTTATTTGATAAAAAAAATGGTGTTATCATTAATTAATTAATTAAAACATAGTAACTTAAGTTAATAAAGTAAATTATCTAGTAGTTTTTGAAAATTTTTATAAAAATGTGGTAAAAATGATAAATTATTGATATACATTAAAACAAATTCAAAATAAATTTGGATTTTTCCTATGTTATGAAATAGATATAGCCCCTATCATAATTTACAAAATGGATTGTTAAACATTAAATAAAGATGTATACATGCATACTAACATTTATTTCTAATGTTAAAGCATTTTTTAATCAATCAACTGTAAAAGAAAAACAATTGAAACTAAATAAATAATTTTTTTTACAAAGTACTAAAAAAATTTTTTTTAAACTATGTTTTTGTATAACATATACTACTATTCAAATACATTGCAAATAAAACGATTTTTAAAAATACAAGGTAGAAAACTACAATATAATAAAAGACATATGCAATACTGCCTATTTTGTAAAATATAGATTTTAATTACTTACTTTTGGATCATGCAATCGTGAAACAAATATCAAAATAACAATAAGATTTTTCTTCCATTTTTATATAAAAAAATTTTTCTCTGCAAAACTTAAACTAAATATTTTTGGCATTAAAATAATTTAAAATATCTTATTCACATGCAATAAAAAACTTGGAAATGTATGAATCACCATTTCCAAGCATGTTTCATGTTCTACCATTAAAAATGCATTTAGCATAATTCATGTTCTATCATTAAAAATGCAGATATAGAAATTATGTATGGGATTGTAAATTTTGGTATGCTTAAGTGTAACATTTTTAGAAAATAATGTCGAAAGAGAAATTTAAAACTTTCATGAATATTTTAAAATTTGTCCTTAAATATGCAAAAAAAATACAGGTTTTATTCTACCAATGTTTCATTGAAAGCAGCCTATTTCGGATAGTTAGAGAAGAAATAAATTCTGTAATAGAATAGAACAATAGATGGTCTATTTTTCATCACAAAATGTTATTTAATTTTAGACATTTTCTCCAAAAGTTCAAATATTTTTCCTCAATAAATTGCTCTAGGCATTTCAAATTGTAATCATTTTATCTGAAAGGAAAAATACAAATGTGTGTTTACTCAATAATATCATACATGTAAAAACTATTTAGTCATGTATTGTATCCAGTATTTCCGTGTATCCAGTATTTGGTCAAGTAACTAAATACTGGATATTTATTTTTAAACTATTAAATTCAAATTAAAGTTTTGGAAAATTTTAAATGAATTATAAAGTTAATAAAAATTTAGTTTTGGCAGTAAAAAAAAAAAAAAAAAATCAAAATTTTACTTCAAATTTGATTCAAAAACATTCTTAAAATTTCTTAAGCTTATTACCAAGTAATATTAATTTAATGTGTAGTTTAATGAATAATTACCTTTAATTATTTCAAAATAAGCTTTGAAACCAAAAAATTATAGTATGAGATTTTAACTAAAAATATTGATTGGAATTTTCATGTCATTTACTCAATAGCATCAGACATGTAAAAACTATGTTTAAGTGAATTATAAATACTGGATATTTATTTTTTGCAACTCTTAAATTCAAATTGAAAATTTAGAAAATTTTACTTCAAAGAAAATTTAAATATATTAAGCTACCGCGTTCTTACATAAACGTAGAATATTACTTCAAACTTTTAAATAAATTTTTCAAGCACAATAAAATTTATATATAGTTTTAGTAATAACAATACTTAACATTTTCTCAGTCTTCATAAAACTTATTCCGATTACATATTATACAGAATATACCTGATCAGTCATCTCTTCCTTATAATGCATTTCATCGCCTTCAAAATAACTCCATGTTTCAGATTTGCTTTGGCTAATTTTGTTTTTTATTTTTTTCTTCTATGATAACAATGACAACCATAACGAATATAAATTATATTTCAATCGACAAAATAGTTAGCTGTAAATTCTAAACTATACAAATAAACAGATTTTGATACATACAATTCTTTTTTGTTTTATCTACGAATGCTTGTGCTTAGTAACAATCAAATGAAAAATTGTCAGTGAAATTTAAATAAATAAAAGACATACGGTCAGTGAAATTTTAATAAATAAAATACATACGGTCAAGTAATATTCTGCAGATTAATATTTGCTTTATATTACACTACTGGCCATTAAAATTGTTACACCAAGAAGGCGACATGCTACAGACGTGAAATTTATATGAAAGGAAGAAAGTGCTGTGATATGCAAATGATTAGCTTTTCAGCGCATTCACACAAAGCAGGCGCCAGTAACGACACCTACATTGTGTTTAAATGAGGAAATTGTTCTGCCGGTTCCTCATACACAAATTGCATTTGAACGTTGTTGCCTGATGAAAAGTTGTTGTGATGCCTCGTGTAAGAAGAAGAAATGCGTACCAGCACGTTTCTGACTTTGATAAAGGTCGAATTGTAGCGTACCGGGATTTCGGTTTATCTTATCACAGTATTGCTGCTCGCGTCGGTCGAGATCCAATGACTATTAGCAGAAAATGGAATCGATGGGTTCAGGACGGTAATACGGAACGCCATGCGGGATCTCAACGGCCATCTATCACTAGCAGCCGAGAAGACAAGCATATTATCCGCATGGCCATAATGGATCGTGCAACCACGTCACGAGCCGTGAGTCAAGAAACGGGGACGTTCGTAAGACAACAAGTGCTTCCGCACGAACAGTTCGACGACGTTTGTAGCAGCATGGACTCTCAGCTCGGAGAGCATGGCTGCGGCTTCCCTTGACGCTGCGTCATAGACAAGAGCGCCTTCAATGGTG
Organism: Latrodectus elegans; assembly: GCA_030067965.1. NCBI lineage: Eukaryota > Metazoa > Arthropoda > Arachnida > Araneae > Theridiidae > Latrodectus > Latrodectus elegans. Next base: position 75,434,944 of record CM057812.1, on the reverse strand, counting down.
TGATCAACGACGAACCTGGGCGCACGAATGGCGAGACGTCATCTTTTCAGATGAATCCAGGTTCTGTGGCACACTTGGCGGCACACTGGCAGCGTGCATTCGTCATCGTCATACTGGCCCATCACCTGGCGTGATGGTATGGAGTGCCATTGGATACACGTCTCGGTCACCTCTTGTTCGCATTGACAATGCTTTGAACAGTGCACGTTACGTTTCTGGTGTGTTACGACCCGTGTCTCTACCCTTTATTCGAACCCTGCAAAACCCTACGTTTCAGCAGGATAATGCCCGATCGCATGTTGCCGGCATTGTACGGACCTTCTTTGATACGGAACATGTTCGGGTGTTGCCCTGGCCAGCACGTTCTCCAGATCTTTCACCAATAGAAAACTTCTGGTCAATGGTTGCCGAGCGACTGGCTCGTCACCAAACGCCAGTCACTACGGTTGATGAACTGTGACATCGTGTTGAAGCTGCACATGCAATCCAATCTCTGTTTGACTCAATGCCCAGGCGTATAATTGCTGTTATTACTGCTATAGAGGTGGTTGTTCTGGGTACTGATTTCTTAGGATCTATCCATCCAAATTTTTTGAAAATTTAATCACTTGTTATTTTTAGTATAATATATTTGTCCAATAAATATCATTTTGTTATCTGCATTTCTTCCTGGTGTAGCAATTTTAATGGCCAGTAGTGTATATTAACATTCAAATTAAATATCTTCTAATTTTATTTATGAAAAATTTTATTCTTATTCATTGGTAAAATGTTGTATTTGATATTAATCGCACTTTCAATTCAGTACAATACACTATATTAAATATAATATTTCTATAATATACATTGTGTTTATTTAAATCCACGAGAAAATTAATAGTCATATTCACGCTGAGTCGAAAATAAAAGACTTTAAAAATGCATTCGATATAATTTACTATTGTAGCGGGTATAATTACAGCTACCTTCCCTGTTTAAGTGGGTAGATGGCGCTAGGCGCAAGAAGTGAATTTCCCAGAAAGACACTTGAGATCACTTAAGATATTGAAGTGGTTTTGTCCGTTGCTTCTTTCTTTGTGTGTAGCTGTTTTGTGAAATTATGTGTAATGTGCCGTTACTGTTATATATTGTGATGTGGAACTTTAATTATATTAATAAACATATGTTCCTGAAAGCTTTGTTATACCTATTTACAGTTATATTTGGAATCATGTGTTTATATAATGGCGCCCAACGTAAAAAAAAAAAAAATATTGACTTGCCAGTAGTCTAAAAGATAAAGTGTCATCCGGACACGTGCTACATATTTCTTTTAATAAGAATGCATGCTTTGTTTGAAAAGATCAGCTCTAGTCTGAATATGCTTAAATGTCGCCCTGATGCTTGCCGAGAAATTATTCTTATCCAATAAATGATTCGTCCAAGAATCATCTTGTTCCACAGCTACAATATGTGTTAAAGTGCTATCATTTAGTGTCTGTCGCTAAATTTTCTGTGCAATCCAGTTTTACGAGCAACGTGCCAAAGAAATTAAGTGTGTTTCATCGTGAATAAATGCCATTGAAAGTGAAAGAAAATTTGCCCCGTCTCATAGTATTCCTACCCGAAGTTCAGTGAAAAATCCTTCTTATTTGTTTTGATCTTCGTCCCGACTTTTGAAAATATGTTCTTTTGTTTTGTGTTTATTATATTTGATATTTAAAATTAATATTCAAACAAAGGGAAGAGTAATCGATAACTTATGAATGTTTAAATAAATATATTTCAATTTCTACAAATTATAAGATTTGTAGAAATATAAGTCATATTATATATATGTTATGTGGAATATATATATATGGTGTGTTTATATATGTATATTTTATGGTTTTGTTTAAACACATACGGAAATATTATTACCGCTTGCTATATATATCTTATTCTAGTATATTTATGAAGAATACCTTGGTACAAAAATTTTATACATTACGAGATTTAAATTTTGTTGATTACCTTAATTGTATTCGATATTAATTTTATAAATTCTAAACAGTTTAACGAATCTATTTTTTAATTTTTCTGATAAAAACGCAGATATATATTTATGCATATTTGTCTTATGGTGTTTCCCTTTTGTTGCATCCAATTAATTTAAAACGTTGTTGCATATTGCATTATTTTTTAAAGTTTTGTTTTCCTATTCTATGTGGTATTATGTATGATATTAATAAGATTTTACTAGCGATTATTCAACAATTATTTAAATAAGAGTTTCCTAAGTAATACTTTATTACCAAGTATTTGATATATAATTTTGCTTCTCATTTTAAGATTGTGTGTTTAATAGGTGAGATAATTGCAATTTTCAATTATTTTAAATTTATTTACTTATTGATATTGCATGTTGTGTTCATTTTTGGTATACATAGTAAATGTTTTCAAATTTTATATTTTATAAAAATATCATAATTCCGTACTGATTGCCTAAATAGATTATCAAGATACATAACTTGGTAAGTTATCGCAGCTATTTCGGAACTATCTTCACTCACATTTTCAATAATTTTAACTGAAAGTATTGGTGAATTTTATGATAGTGTGTTGTTTATTTTAAAAAGAATATTTTATTATTTAATTAGATATTTTAAGTAATTTTTATAAAGCTTTTCTGAATATTTATTCTATAATGTTTTCGTTTACCTCAAAAGGGAAGGTAGTTGGTAATTCATATTCAATTACAAATTTTGAATTATATAAAAATTTCTCTTTGAATATAATAGAGGGTAAACATGGCTTTTCTCTCAAAAGGTAAGAAATTGATATTTATAATTTAGCATTAGAATTACGCATACCTGTTATTTCTGATGATAAAGTTATTGATTTACGTGTCAAAATCACTAAATCTTCATTCTTTAAAGATGACGAATGGTTTATTAAAGATGTATTAAGTGTTATTGAAGGTCGGAAACAATTTGAAGATGAGGAAATAAAGAAATTGGAAAGAGAAAATCAGCGCTTAGCTGAGGAAAGAGCATTCGAACTTGAAAAGCTTAGGCTGCAAGCATCAAATTCAACAACAGCTTTACATCCTAGTCACAATGATCCTACTCCTACGCGGATTGATTTAAAAACTGTCTTGCCTACATTTAATCCTAATCCAGATGATATGACGACATTTCTTACAATGTTTGAAAGGCAGATGAAGCTTTTAAATACTGATTATTGCATTTAGTAGGTGTACTCCCAAGTGATATGGGTAAACTAGTTGCAAGAGAACCTGAAGAAATGTTCAAAAATTGTAACCATATTTGTACTAAATTTTTGCAAAGATTTAAGTTAACAGCAGACAGAATTCTTTTTAGTCGCTATCAAAAACGCGAAAATTGCACTTGGAAAGATTTCTTTTTTGAGTTCAAGACATAATTTGAAGGTTGGCTCCATGAATTAGAAATAACTTCATTTGATAAATTAAAAGAACTTATTCTTGCTGATCAAATTAAGAAAAAATGTCCCCCCCCCATATGACAAAAATCACTATTTAGATAGTTGAGAAATGTTCAATGATCCTGTCTTGTTAGCTGATAAGCTCGATTTGTATGAAAATATAAAATCTCCTTATCAGAAACTAGTTAAACATTCAAAATTACAAGAATTACATAAACCTAAATATCCTAGAAATGCAGTCAATCAAGAATCAAATTCCCTAAATTTGAAAGGACTGAAACTTTTAGTACCCACAAAAATACACTATCTAACCCAAATTACAGGCCATCACGAAATTTCGAAACTACGTTTATAGATGTGGCTATCCAGGATTTATAAAAAAAATGTCCAAAGTGTTTTCAAATAAAAGACAGTGCTCATGCCAACTCCATACAGATGTTTACTTTTCTCACCTCTCCTGTAGCTTTACTTGACATTGAAGTTTATGAAGCTACAGGGACAGTTTGTGCTGACACAGGAGCCAGCCAATCAGTTGGTGGAGAGTTAATGTTTAACTTTTTAAAGCATCAAGGACGAAAATTTGTAGAAGTTGTTCTTACAGTGTGTTTGGCTGATGGTCAAACACACTGTAAGATTGATGTTAATTTATCAGGAAGAATTTGCATGCGGGACCGATTTAATTTTCATCTGTGCCGAACAGTATGTGTGAAACGTAGATTTCATTTTCTATGAATTTCAGTAAAGAATTTGACTCTTCTACAAAAGAAATATAGAAATTCAAATATGTTTTGTTGCTGGAAAGTATATTTTTCTTTAAATGCGTACGGCAAGCAAGGTTGAGGAACGTTGGACAGATCTGCTACTTCTTATTGAACGAAGACCAGAATGGTGAAAAATTGCTGATTGAGGGATCAAATATGTGTTTCTCTTATTTTATTAATATTAATCAAAAAGCGAGTCACTGAGGCTAGTGACCTGGAAAATAATTTAATCATACTTCTTAACAGTACTTTCGGGTTGCAAATTTTATCTAATGTTTCAATTAAAGTTATCTTGTCATTAGAAGTGATTTCAGCCATTCTCTGGATGGGTGCTTGAATGTTCCTCCCAGACGGGAACAGCTTTCAGATTTGAGTGGGGTCAAAATATTCCTGGGAAATCGCAGATACTGAAGCATCGAATATTCTACAACTGTGATGGCATGCCCGTACTTGTTTGATGCTCTATAAAAATGAGCCAAAATGTTCAGCGACATCTAGGGTAGAATCTGCAGCACAGGTACTTCGGAACTCCTTAACCGACAATATTATACTGCATTAGCTTCAGTCAAATGAAGCTGCTTTCAATATCTGCAATTCAGTGAAGCATTGTTTGGTTCGAACCTTCGACTTTTTACCACCTAGTGGACGGTTGAAGAAGTCGTAGAGCTTCCACTTCCGTGTGGTCTTTTCATAATTAGAGTAGGCCATGGTCATGAATAGCAAGCTGGAAAACTCTCATGCTCTCCAACGGTGTATACAGAAGTTAGAAGCGCACTATGCATCTTCTGTTGTTCAACAGTGGTTGGGATCGAACTGGTGTCCTTAAATGCTTGTCTGCTTAGACAAATTGTGCACATCGTTTTTGAATCTTCCGGTTTTCTTAAGTGCATATGTATTTTACAAAAAATTTAAAATATATTTATTGTACCTAAAATTTTAACCAGTTAGAGGCAAAACATTTTAAACATGACTTATTAGTATCAAATTATCATAATTTTTATAATTTTATTAATAAAACATTATTTGCTTTGTAAGTTATACTAATTTCAAGAAATATAAATTTTAAAATTCTTTTAAATCTCCCTTTCATTTTCTAAGCAAAATTAATGTTAATATTTCCCATATATTATAAAGTTATTTTTCGCGATCAAATATCGTTGAACGAAAACTTTAGATGCCTCCTCAGCAGTTTCTTCAAAACACTCAGATATGAGATAGTATACTGAAATTTAAGATCTATACTCGTGTTAATATTCCTGGAACCACTGACGCGTACACGAATTTCTGCTGACATTCTGCAGGAATTTAAATGTGTCCTTCCAGACGACTCGGGTTAGTAAACAAGTGGCCACAATGAGTGGCTTTCCTTTGACAGTTCCGACACGCTACCCGCCTTCACCAGATTGCATTCTAGGTTGGACCGAGCTTTCTAATGGGGACTTAACATCCAATCCTCTTATTGTTGTAAAAAATTTCTGAATCTGATGTGAGGTGCAGCAGATCTTCCGATGATAAGCAGACATGGAATTGATCAAATACTATGTTGCTATTTTACCTGGTTACAATATACAGTTTCCAGCCTGAATATACTTCATTACCGATTTTGCATAATTTAACAAACCATACCTAGCTAAAACTGATAGCTAATGTAATATTGGATGAAAAATAATTATAACCGACCCCACACGTCACACAGTTGGAGGTACGCTTCTCTCTCCTTATTTTTACTCCTGAAGTGAGTGAGCGACTCGCCCTCTGGCGAAGATTTCTGAACAATACACCCGCCATGCAAGACTGAAGTATCTCCATGATTCTTAATCTGACAATAAAAATGCATTGACGTACAAATACATAAATTAATCTTGTAAATAATGGAAATAACTAAACACAACAAATATTAATACACAATAAACACAACATTAACTGATAAATGGTGATAGTCATCATTGAAATGAATATTATTTAATTAATTGCTAATTTAGATTTTAAACTAAAAGCATTTTAACTAAGCAAATATGTAATTGAATTAAAAAAGTATTTAAAATATTACTATGCAAAGTGTAAAATATCTCCAAAATTTCCTGATAATATTCATAGAACATTTTACCAACAGAAATTCAAACACAATACTTATAATAATAATAATAATAGCATGCAAATGAATACTAAAGGTGTCTTGGTGTTTAAGCAAAAAAATTCACGTAATTGTTTCTTTTCAACTGGTTGTAGATGGTCAAAATCAATTTCATTTTAATTTATACAGACAAAATGTGGAGTGGAGTAGATTTCCCCAAATTCATGGTATTCCTAAAAAATAACACCAACCGCCATAGAACGGGGATAATGTTGCCGAATCTTGTTCACATGAATATGTCTCTTATTCCCGCTTGGTAATTTCAATTTATATGAATTTGGTGACACATGCTTAAAAATTTCACCAGTACCAATGCATCTTGCTTAGATATTATTGGTAGAGTCAAGTATTAAAAGCACTACCTGTTCACACCGACACTGAAGTTTCTTATTGACGATCTTTTATTAAAATAGTCTCCATAAGCTTTCTGTGTTTTCGCAGCTATCAAAAATGTCATTTCAACGGCTTTTTCCAGTTTTACTTTTAATTCTTGTAAATAGTCAACAGCTGACTGAGACAGGGTCTGCTTTCACCTGCCCAAGACGATATAAGGACAGCCAATGGGGCACGAGCCTCTCTGCCTAAAGAAATTTAAACGAAGAGACACCAGTCGTGGTGTTCGGAGCTTATTGGTAGGAGAAGAGCAAAAACGGTAGTTGAAGATCCCAACCTACTTGGATGATGTGGTGCAACATATCTTTTAGCTCCAATAAGCCATTCGAGGCAGCATAACCTGGATATGAGGGCAAAGGTTAATTGAGGGATATGACCTTTGGGGGGATATTTTTGCTACAGCTGCATTCTCCTTTGAATATTTTCCCCACAATCTCTCCAAATGGTTTTCTCCACGAACCAATACGCCTCTGGAACTCTTGCGTTAGAGCGCGGACTTGAAATTAGTTCCTTCATCGCTCGCTATAACATTCTATTTACCAGTTCTCGTGAAAATGTTGAGTAACGCCTCCCAAGTTCGTTTCGTAGATAACGATTTCAACGTCACAGCATAGGGCCAACGAGTATTTTGATATACAAGATAAAGAATGCACTTTTGTTCTCTGCTAGATGGTAGATCTATAGGCCCTATTATGTCAACATTTACAACTTCAAAATGAAGCTCAGGGCAAGATACTGGAATAATGAGCGCTCTCTCCCCAATTTTAGCAATTTTACAAAGTTGACACCCTTTACAAGTTTGGACAAATTCTGAAATATCTTTATTCATATATTTGGCTAATAAAATCTACATTTAATTCGCTCTTTAGTTTTCTTGACTCCCATATGTCCCCCGAAAACGGATTCATGGGTTAATTTCAAAAATTTACTTAATCTACATTTTGTAAAAATAATTGCAAAACTGGCTCATGAAGAATTTTGTCTTTATGGTAAATTAATTCATCCATCAAAATAAAATTATCTTTTTTGTTTTAATTTCACGCGAACTTTTTCTAACGAACTACAATTAATTTGTTCTTCCTTTATTTTATAATAATCCGAAAATAATTTAGAATCTTCATCTAGAGTATCCGATCCTTTCTCTATTTTCGCACAACTACTATCTTTCCCTTCCGTCAAATTTTTTTTTTCATTTATTTGTTCCACGGAAACACCCGCAGTCTCTTCTTCTTACTCTTTATGATTTTCTTTATTTTCCTCCTTAAAAGAACTCTTCTGGTCAACCAACCCACCCACATTTTGCTTATCAACTATGCATTCTACAGGATGAGTTAACGCGGTACCCCTATTCAGTGGTTCTTATAATTTTTGTTTTAACATTCTCCCTAAAAGTAGAACTTCCTCATTATCAGTGTCAGGAAGCAGTTTCGAATTACAAACGAAAATTTGCGTTCCCGAATCGACTATGCAGTTCAACTCCTTCCCTCCCACATTCACTGATACATATTTCAGATTTAAGATTAATTGCGGGATTTGACCTTTGGGGGGATATTTTCGTTAACTTTCTTCTTTGAATATTTTCCCCCATAATCTCTCGCCAAATGGTTTTCTCCACGTAAGTAACAATCTATTTTTTATTTCTTTTAGCTTCTTTCGACTTCATTTTTGCCTCTTCGCTCCGAAAGTGAGGCGCTATATATTTAGAATTTATTCGCGATTATCTTGGGCATCAAATTGAGCTCTTTTAAAATTTGGATATATATCAGTAAATGATTTTCCCTTCGATACGAAATACACATCACATTCGTTCCCCATTTGTATTGGCTTAAACCAGTCTTGTTTAAGTGCATCGCGGTTTCATTGTCTAATGTCTGGTATAACTTATCGCTAACTATTAATTCTTTTAAAGCATTAAAATCATTTACATTACTTAATCTACACTTTTTCTCCCAATTAGTGGATAAAGCAATGCGATTTGCACATGTGTCTCGCCTGTCATACGACGAGCTTTTCCGAAAATTTGCAGGCAAAATAAATGTTTATTATTCTTTTAAAATTGCGTTTTTCAATTTATCATGATTATCTATTTTCTCATCTTTGCCGTAAATTAGGATATTGCCGGCTTAATAAAATGTCCCCTTTAAACTTCTTGCTTTTAAAAGACCTCTCCAAAGATGAAAAGAACAACCTTCTGCTCGTTTTGGAATAATTGGTATGGTTAATGTTCGAGTACTTTGAATAAAACTTTCAATTGATATTTGGGGATTACTGACGATTTCCCTAACATTCTCGTGCAACATTCTCTAATCTAGATTTCTCCAAATTTATTTTTTCCAGTTCAGCATTTACTTTGGCTTTTTCTACATCTTTTTCTCTAACTCGATTTGCGCTAGCTCTTCTTCCCTCAGCTTTCTATCTGTTAATACGAAATCATCCAATTGTTCAACAAAATGCTTCATTTTTATAATGAGTACTGTTTATGATTAAATTTCTTATATCAATCACTTTCACCTCATGAGTCTCTTCTGCAATTAATTTAAAATCCTCATTTTTAGCCCCTCTGAGCATTTTCGTATTTTTACCATTTTAAAATCTAACTATTTTAACTACTGAGTGTTAGTCCCACAATATGTCCAAACAAGTGAAAAAGTAGAAAAAGCGTTGCCTACCTCGTAGTGCTTTCCATTCATCCATAAGATGCTCTTGTCTTGAGTTTCCCTTCTCGTGGAACTTTGGTTCGTGTGGTGATTCTTATGAATAAATAATCCGCTTGTTTAAACGACACACTTTATTGTACATAAAATTGAATAGATTTGTAATGTAACATTGGATGTAAAATAATTACAACCGACCTTACGCGTCACGCTTCTCTCGTATTATGTATTTTTATTCCTCAGGTGAGTGGCCTTTGGCGAAGATGTCTAAACACTACAGCAGTGCTTGTAAATGCATCGGTGAATTTTCCAGAGTTTTTTTCCATGGTGATCCTGTGTGTGAATACTGTTAACAACCCATGAAAAGTTTTCCCAAAAAGTTACGACACATCATAGACATAAAAATTTTTTCTAACTATTTTCAGCTGTTACCGTACCCTGTCAGCAATGTCAAAAAAAGTTTTTTTTTTACAAATGCTTAAAAACAGTCTAAATGATAACGAAATTTATGCAAATAATAAATATTATTTCGCAACAGATTTTCTTAACCACGCGATTTTTTAGTGATAAGCGAAACTACCACTTGGGTGTTTCTTCCCTGATTTCCCCAAGTTCGGCATTGATTGGAAAGAAAATCCCCTATTGATGTTTTACTCAAATTTATTACCTTTGATAAGTGTCCGGGATCATGCAGGGAATCGTTAGTGAAATCCTTTATAAACATTGGATCATTATAGCCAGCAGTGGACTAGAATTAGTGCTTCAAGCCCTTTATAGACTCATCTTGCTTGGTGTTAATTATTAAAAACAGTTAATAATTAACATCAAGCAAAAATCCCCTATTGATGTTTTATTCAAATTTATTACCTTTGATAAGTGTCCGGGATCATGCAGGGAATCGTTAGTGAAATCCTTTATAAACATTGGATCATTATAGCCAGCAGTGGACTAGAATTAGAGCTTCAAGCCCTTTATAGACTCATCTTGCTTGATGTTAATTATTAAAAACAGTTAATAATTAACATCAAGCAAAAATCCCCTATTGATGTTTTATTCAAATTTATTACCTTTGATAAGTGTCCGGGATCATGCAGGGAATCGTTAGTGAAATCCTATATAAACATTGGATCATTATAGCCAGCAGTGGACTAGAATTAGAGCTTCAAGCCCTTTATAGACTCATCTTGCTTGATGTTAATTATTAAAAACAGTTAATAATTAACATCAAGCAAAAAACCCCTATTGATGTTTTATTCAAATTTATTACCTTTGATAAGTGTCCGGGATCATGCAGGGAATCGTTAGTGAAATCTTTTATAAACATTGGATCATTATAGCCAGCAGTGGACTAGAATTAGAGCTTCAAGCCCTTTATAGACTCATCTTGCTTGATGTTAATTATTAAAAACAGTTAATAATTAACATCAAGCAAAAATCCCCTATTGATGTTTTATTCAAATTTATTACCTTTGATAAGTGTCCGGGATCACGCAGGGAATCGTTAGTGAAATCCTTTATAAACATTGGATCATTATAGCCAGCAGTGGACTAAAATTAGAGCTTCAAGCCCTTTATAGACTCATCTTGCTTGATGTTTATCGCAGAAGGGATAATTTGTATTTTTTGTGCTTTAATATTCAATCCCCTCTATCTTATAAAAACACTTTTTTTTTATCATGATTGCACGAAGTCTTTTTTCAAAGCTTACATTTTAATCTGACTTTCCAGATTCATATTTTATCTGTCGCTTGTTTTTAGGTGCTCCGAAATTTCTTTTGACGTTAAGGAGAAAAATGCTAGATTTTGTTTTGCTTTATACCATCTTGTATTCGATTTTCTTTTCTTTTTTGGTATCTCGATTTTTATTTTACACCATGTTCTATTTTCCAAGATTAAATTAGTCATTCATTTATGTGTAGTTAAGTATTTCCAAGATAAAACCAAAATCCAATATATAACAAGATGCACAAAATTTCTATTGCATACTCGCAGGTGTCTCGTCCCAAATTTAGTGTTGGTTTTACTAAAATAAATCATTAAAAAATAATTTTACAATCATGTCGCCGTATTCAAAACAATTTGCTTCCGCATATAATTTTATCGAGTGTGGAAATTCAATGTTGAAAATCGATTGCGCTGATAAACGGTATTTTAATTTACAAATATAGATTTCGATATTAAATTATTTTTATTAGCATTTTTTAATAAAATATATAATTAGTTTCATTCTTATTGTAACTCATACGGTATAAAACTGAGCGAAATTCATATAAATAAGAATTTTGCAATGTTTCAGAACCAACCATTATGCATGTAGTCTACTTTAACAACTTCCATTTGATGATATCATCTCAAAAGAATTGTTATTATTTTCGCAATAAACTAAAATTGATCATTCCTTGGAATTCATGATCGGGTCTTCAAACATTTCATTCATTGTACTGCAACAATATTTAATTAAAGGTTATTTAAAAAAAAGTATTCTTTACTTGTATGTCAAAGATAATTTGTATGAATTATATTATACATAAATATGTTATGTTAAATATATAATTGATATTTATGTAAAGATAATATCTTCAAATTCATCTAATATTTAAGATTTATTTTTATGATAACTATTCTGCTGATATCTGATTTACACCAAAGTGAGTAAAGATAAGGTTAAATTAATAGAAACATCACGCTAAACATGTGTTTCATTTTTCCTGATATAATTTTCCTCGATATTTATCATAAGGTTTTCAAAAATTTCATAACTTCACATAATCCTAATCGAAAAACCTTTAATTAAAATTTATTTAACGAGACTTTTTGTCTTTTAGTTGTCATAATAACTTTTTTTTTAAGAATAATTTCAGTTTTTTGCATCAAACGTTTTCCTTCAATGATACTTTTATTTTTTTCTCTTAATATTTATATACTTTGTGGAGATGACATAACTTCCTGATAGTTTGTTGCAGAGCTCATTTTTAAGGTTTAATCAGTATCTTTATTAAAAATTTAAGTGAGAAGGATTTTTCTTTTGCATTTGGCATTGAAAGTACGAGGAAGAATGTTCGTAAACCTTGAGAAGCATGCTTGCTCTTGAGAAGTTATAGAAACCCTCCAAAATGAAAGGCTGGTGGGATTTTAATAGCTCCGTTAGAAGGATAACCAATTTTGAAAAGAAACGCAAGGTGCACGTTTAGCCTTTCCTCAGCTTCTTTTTTTCTTCTCTAAGATTATACGAGTGTATATTATCACGGAATATATATATATATATATATATATATATATATATATATATATATATATATATATATATATGCTGATGAGAGAGGGGGAAAAAGGCTTAAAGAAACCTTTGCTTAGTGATCAAGAAATTTGCTCGTGAATTTGAATCGACACCTTATACAATGGATAATAATTAAAGTGTAAATGTTTTTATGAACTGAATTATATAGAAGGTATGTATGCTATTCATATGGCTCTAGCAATCTTCCAATTTTTTTATAAAAAATATTTTAAATTTTATAAAATCGCTTTGGTTTTTATTATATGCATAACATTTTGCTCTAGATGTTTTTTCTGATGCTTTTCTGAACTAAAAATGATTATTTCAATTGTCTTATTTATATTTCTTGGTTGTTGTTTCACTAGCATACTTTCCCGTAGATAGTCCTGATCTAGCCTCTATCAGTTAGGCAGAAGAGAAGATTTTAGAAGCAGAAGACCCCCCAATATTTGCTCTGCCACTCTCAAAGATACTTGTGAACATGATTCACTCCCAAAGATACTTGTGAATACGATTGATCTAGATTCGAACGGCTTATCTTCCGATAGCATCCTAACCAATGCACACCGCCGCACTTACCAGCTGAAATGATCGAAATTAAATGGTAATGAATGTTTTATTCGCCTAATCTCCATAAAACAGGAAGTTGAGAAAAACGCTAGAAAAGTGTAAAATAATTTAAAGTTTTTTTTTTTTTTTGTATTTATGGTTTTTTGTGGTGTTAATTTTTATTATATGAGAAATATCTGTTGTTGTTACTTATCTCAGGTCCTAGGATAGACAACCCCCATAAAACCAAAAATGTCTAAAAACAATTATGGTTCCGAAGGACATCGTCTTTTTTCAAATTTAATTAAGTTAAGATATGCTTAGGATATTTCTTTACCATGTGAAATATCTTCTGAGTGTAAGAAGTTATCTATTTTATATACAGCTTTTTCAATCAACTTTTGTGAAATTCAAAAGTGGAGTTAATCAATTTGGCATGTGAAACATCTACATAATGGTTATTTAAATGCTTTTCAAGCAAAGTAGTAGATTTATTTTGTTGATGCAATTAATTTTAAAAATAAGTTAAATTATTAATAACAATACATGCGCAAAAATTTTAAATAATTTGTGTGTGTGATGGATCATTATATTTTTTTATAAATTTTTTTGCCATAATATTGCTAATTAATTGAGCTTGTAGTATAGAATACTATGTTTGACTCTGTTTATCGTTGTACAGTGAATTTTCACCTCATCATCCAATCATAATCTCTAGTTTAAAATTGATTCGTCAGACTAAAAGCATCCATGCCATTGACCTTAACTCTAAATTGTAATACGAATGATTAAAAATACTCTGATTTTATTGTTAACAAAGGATTTAGTTTTATATTAAGCAAAATGAGTGCGTGTTTTGAGATCTTTTATTATGAATTTTGGTAAGCGTTTAGGAAATTTATAGGACCTGGAAGTGCCATCGCACACTTGAAAGTAGGTGGATGCCATTCATCTTGAAATAGATGACGAAATTTGACACGTGTTCCGTCCACTATTTGTGAACACAAGTTGGGTATAACACTAACGAAAACGTCTTTTCATTCGAGCATCAAAAGGCTCTTTCTTAATCCTTGCTTTACTTTATTGAAGATTTTTTGAAAACCCAAAGTTATGATCGGAAAATTTAATCACAAGCTCAACTTCAAAATTACCATGTTTATAATTGTACATTTTTTAAAATTTTGAATAATTAAATTTACCCATGAAAAAAACAGCTGTTTAATTGTATATTATTTATTATATTGATATGAATACTTATACAGCCTTTTTTTGAAATTTCATTGTTTTTTCACTGTGTGTTCCTCTAACGTGACTCTCATACCGTTGACAGGTGAGGGCGGAAGAAAACATGCACAAAAGCTGCGTGTTTTTATCGCCTTCAGTTTAACCAAGTTCTGGAGGTGTCGCCGTTATTCTCACACATATCAGGTGTGATATCTCCATCAGATGACGTCACACAAATATTTGTGCTGCTAACATAAAGTTTATTGTCAGCTTTTTTTTTTATTCTCGGAAAGCGTGCATTTTAAAAGCTGGGTGCCGTGATTTGAGTGAAGCGTTTAGTGCAAATTAAATCCTAATTCTGCTTACAACAGCATCTTGGGTAATGCTATTCGAATTTTCTACGTTTTTAAATAGTCTTAATTAAAGCTAAAATTACCTTTTAACTGCTGCAATTTTTTCTTCATTTTCAGGATGAATTCTGCAAAGATTGTTCCTATATTTTAAGTAAAAAAAGTCATTAACATTGAAAATCTCTTTTAATAGAATTAACTCTTTCTTTAAATAAAAATATTTAATAAGAATTAACACATATAACAAATATAAATCATAATAAAATGCACAGCTTTTTTCTGTTTCATTTAGTCAATTGTTTAACTGTTTACAAAACAAATCTCTCGAGTTATCTGAGGTATCGTTTACAGTTACAGTCGAACTTAAATGTTTGCTTTTGGCTTTTTCATTTAGAAACTTTGTAATTAGTTTGAACCGTGTTGAGCGCTGATTTGAATTCCTAGTAAAGTTGCTTATGGCCCGATGAAGTCAATTTAAATGATGTCTTTTAACAACAGAAAAGTGTCGTTCTTCAACTGTAACTGTCATTGATGGGTAATCTCCTGGGATTCCTCCCAGAAAAATATTTACGCCATCGGATATAGCCTTTCTTTATACATTCCTACAGTGAAATATTTTAAAAGAAAATACGATAATGACTTTTAAAAGCTTTGAAAGGGTATTGTTTCAACCGAACGCGTTTTCGCCTTTTCCTAAAAGACGGCTGATACATTTGAGTGCGCATGGAAAAAGGAGTCAATTTTTAATACTTTCACATTGAATTGAATTTTCAAACATTTCACTCCTGATTCCATTCATTCAAATTCATCAATTCGTACTCTTCATTTCATAGTTCAAAATAACATTTTGAATAAAATTAACCAAATAGTAAATAATTTCCTCCTAAAATCTGCGTTTCCATTAAAAGCCTTTGCCTGTGATTATTAATAACAACTGAATAATATTAAAGGACTTAAACATCTTGCTTATTCTAATTTTTTTTTATCAATTCTTATAAAGAAATACATTATATACAAAAGCATCAGAGCAGTTAGATTTTTCGTTTAGTCAAATACTTAATGAAATTTTCTGATAATCCAAGTAGAGAGTAACTTTAGATTATGTTCATTTACGAGCACCGTAAACCATCAATAAATAAATAAAAATTAAGTATTTGTGTAGTCACGTTGCCCAGTTAAAGCTAAAATCATTAGCTGCTGAGGATTCTGTAACGACATTTATAAGTAATTATGTAAAAACTGTCTCTATTCCGAATTTTAATGGGAAAAAACTCGTTATTTGATTGTAGTTAGCTGAAAATTACGTTTTTAGACAAATTTAATGTAATTTTTTTATACAAATTACCTTAATTAAATATGTGCATTCCACTTAAAAAAGGAATAGTGTCAATATAAGATAAAATAGGAGATATTTGCATCAAATAAATCTCCATTCAAATCATTGTAGATTATATTTGTTTAAAAATTCAGTAATAGCTTATATAGTTTTATATTAAATTACCAGTGAAATATAAATAATATCCCTAAAGATATAGTTAGTCCAGTCACATTTATGTGATTGCCACATACTTTTGACCAATCACAGTTCAGTTGAGCGTATAATGGGTGTTTGAAGGCTCCGGAAAATATTGCAATCATTAGTGTAATGCAGAAAAGAGGCCAAAAGAGCATGATTATATGCTTTCAGACCAATTCCCAAAATGGCTAAGTTTGTGGAGTTCCTCCATGGAAAAATAATACCGTGCTTGGTAAAAGGGGATTGTTCTATATCAGCGATGTGGAAAATGTGGTGCTCCAAGGGCCACAGATAATAGGGATGAACGACGGTTACGAAGATACGTTCGTATGAATAGACGTGCTACCGTTGAGCAACTGACTGTCCACATTAACCAATAGGCTCTCAGACTCCAGTTCAGCGAACGCAGCTGCTGCGGCTCCTTTCTCATGGATTTAATGTGACAGCTGTTCATCGGCTAGAATTTGCACACGACTGAGTGACGACAGGTAGCATCATGTTTTGTGCACCATCTGACAGATGGACATACGATGTGAAACTGTGGCTCCTTTCTCATGGATTTAATCTGACAGCTGTTCATCGGCTAGAATTTGCATACGACTGAGTGACGACAGGTAGCATCATGTTTTGTGCACCATTTGACAGATGGGCATACGATGTGAAACTGTGGCTCCTTTCACATGGATTTAATCTGACAGCTGTTCATCGGCTAGAATTTGCACGCGACTGAGTGACGACAGGTAGAATCATGTTTTGTGCACCATTTGACAGATGGACATACGATGTGAAACTGTGGCTCCTTTCACATGGATTTAATCTGACAGCTGTTCATCGGCTAGAATTTGCACACGACTGAGTGACGACAGGTAGCATCATGTTTTATGCACCATCTGACAGATGGACATACGATGTGAAACTGTGGCTCCTTTCTCATGGATTTAATCTGCCAGCTGTTCATCGGCTAGAATTAGCACGCGACTGAGTGACAACAGGTAGCATCATGCACCGTCTGACAGATGGACATACATTGTGAAACTTCTGAAAGCAGTGCCGGAATGGTCCAGTCTACAGGGGAGAGCATTAAGGTCCCTGGCATTCTCTGGGTTCACTCATCATTGTACATATGTCCTTGCGGATCCTACACGTACATTGTCATGATCATGGCATATACTACCTAACCTAAGTCCAATCGAGATTCTGTGGGACTATCTCGATCTGTGGCATGGATCCTCATCCGCATAATCTGGCGCACCTCGGATTGGCTAGTGAACACTTTTAAAAATTCTCTTTATGCCGCAGTCCGAAAGGTTGTTATTGACAGCTTTTGACACATTGATGTTTCTGGACTCTTTATTTGATGCGTTTAAGACGACAGCAATCGCTCTCTTGGCATCAGAAATCGCTGTAAAGCATCGACTTAAAGATATTATTAACAGCTTTGAACACTAAGTTCTGAATTATTATTTTTTATGTATAATAATTATAAATATGAATTCTAAACTAATTGTAAAAGATAAAGGGTACTGCAGGAAGTGTCTATTTCAAGATTAAAAAATAAGTGCCCATTTTTATTAAAACTCTCAGTTGCAAAGCAATAAGTTATAAATAAAGTGATTATAAAGTTCTGATGAAACCAGGATACAACAGCAATAAAGTTTCTCCAGTCAATATCAGACGAACAATTTTAATTGAAAAAATAATAGTGGATAAATATATATATATAAATTTTATATATTGTAAATTATATAAAAAATATATCAAGCATGCAATATAAAATCCAAAAATAAATACGAATGCAAAAAATTTAATTAGATGTATTTAATGTCATTTATTCTTCTTATTATTTAATAATATACATGCTACCGTTGTTAGGGTGGTTGAGGTAATTTAGAAAGATTTTTTACAATGTGATTCTCATTGACTCTGTGAAGAAATAGATTTTAATACTAGAAATTATTTCTAAAGAATTTATTGTTATATATTCATTAAGATATTCACATTTTAAAATTACTATTATTGTAAAAATGTAAATATATACAGACAATTTTCAAATAATGGGAATAACAAAACCTGAAATTAAAATAGATTATTTCATTAAATTATCCTACAACTCAACTTTTGTTTATGGCTCCGTCATAATACTGCTGAATTTTTATGACATATTTTAATGAGAGATATCATTTTCTGTTCTAAACCTAAGAATTTTCTGATGTCTTCCTTATTTGACAAGGGATGCGAAATTCGTTTTTTGAGTGATGTAAGAGAAAAACATTTTCTACTAAATCCCACCTGAAAACGTGAATTATTTTCAAATTGTTACAACTCTAACGTATATCTCCTCTAATAATTACATTATTGGCATCGGTTTGTCATTCCAAATAAGCAAATGACATAAAATGTGTGTGTGTCTCTGTTTTCTATTTTTGCGAAAGTATTCGACTTATAAGTAATAAGAGAAGCCTTCAAATCATAATAGCTTTCCATGGAAATTTTCCTTTCCTAACTTTTCAGTGCCACAAGTGGCAGATATCATGGCACTTTGCAGTAGATATGCTTTCATGGTTCTACATAAGAAGGTAGGTTTTCGTAAATGAGAAGTAGGGCCCAAGCAGAAGATCCACAAATTTGGCTTGCTACCCCGAAAGGTATCATTTCACATGGAAGACATTGCAATCATAACTTGCGATAGCATTCATTAATGAGCAGGACGACTTTGCAATGCTTGTTTTAACATTGGTTTTCTGGAATCATTTTATTTGATGTTACGCCGTAGCTTGTTGAAAATTTAGAGTCATTATGAGTTTTTAGATTTCATAGTGCATTGACTTCCCTGAAGTATTTATCTTTTACACAGGATGACGGTGTTCCCACGCTGGCAAGTTGGAGGCGTGCAGAAATATAAAATCAGTCATTCTTTGCTTGTTCAAGATCTGGTTTGGTCTCTCAACGATCATTTCATTTACAGGAGGACCAATTAAACTTGCAGTTTAAGTGAATTCCAAATCAGTGACCAAGCTGAGATTCAAACATACAAACTATAGAACTAAAGTCCAGGATAATTAAACTGAGTTCCTTTATTTGTCCTGCTTACCAAATGTTATTTTTATTAACCGGTTGTTGCTTTGTTTCTAATCTCGCATCTGCTCTGACGCAGTCAGACCAGATCAGTGAAACGGTTGACGTGAATGAAGTCCGGTACAAGAAGTGTCGATCTCCTCCCGATCCAGTACAAGGCAGTCCGAGATGTGTTGAGGTGGTGGCTGTTCCTGCAATGAGGAGATCTTTTGTTAGCCCAGTTATGAAGTGGAATTGACTCTATTTTGCTTATGTTCGTCATACATGAAAAACTTTATATTCTACTTAAAAAAAATCAATTGAAGTGTTTAACTGAATTATCTGCGTTTCCAAACTTTTAGATGTGAAAGGATTTTAACTGATACAAGAGCAAATCATGTAGAGGGTGACAAAATTTTAGACTTATGTTAATAGTTTTATACGAAGGATTCAGGCCTGAAGTAAATAGATATAAGTATAGACTACCTCTAACGATGAATAACGTTATCTTTCAAATCATCGAATTTATTGTAAACATAAATTTGTTAACGTAGATAAATATATAAGTATTAAAAGAAATTTATATTTATGTAAAAATTGTAATTTTATAGGTTTACTGGGATTACTCAATAAGTATTTTTGCTTAGTATCGAAAATGCTTAATGTATTAAAGCACATTTAGGGCTGAGTATCTCTAAAGAAATGCTCTCCTACAAACCACAGAAACGTTGAAAAGATAAATTTAGGAAAATGTATTGTTAGAATAAAGCAGTATTTTTACCTACCGCATTTTTTTGCACAAAATGCATCAAGTCAGATAAACCTAAAATAATAAAAAAAATCTACTATAAAAAACCTATCGCAAAGTTAAGTTTACAAAAAATTCTTAAAATCAACTCTGTGGATGCTAAATTTAATTCTTTTTATGCTTCAACATCACTTCATTCAGCTGTTGGTCAAATGATGGCAGAGATCCTAAATAAACGGTCGTAAGATTAAAAAAGAGTTATTAAAAACAATATCATTCATTTCGAAATTTTATATATTCTAAATTAGTATTGTTGTTTGTATTAGCAATATTTTTTGGGAATCGTAAAATTTCATTCTGTGCTATTATTCTGCTTTTTTTATTTAAAAAAAAAAAAAAAAAAAAAAAAAAAAAAAAAACTTTTTCTGTGTGATTATATGAATGCTATTAAAATTGAACGTTGTCTTAATGAATAGCTTTTCTTTCAAGGTAGCGCAAAAGCTGGCAACATCCACCGAGTGTTATTTTATGGCAGTGTTGAGAATAATAATATATATAGCAGACGATACCAACATTTATATAATTTATTCTATAGATTCAGAATATATTTTTTTGAGTGCTGTTTACTATAATTAAAAATAAAACGATATTAATGATTAATGTGTTTACTTATAATATACATTTTCTAAAAGCTATGATATAGATACTTCAAATCACACTTCTTATTTATTTACTTAAATTGTGAGTAAATAAAATTCGGGAGAAAAATAAAGTTAAAAATAAAGATGAAACTCACAATATCGCAATGCAATCAACAGCTTGTTCTTGCAGTTTTTTAATGATTAATTAAACAATAATTCACAATAATTTCTAACTGGAAGGAAATTTTCTTTCCATGAAGCTACTTTCTCCTTTAAATAATTCGATAAAATAAAGATTTAAATTGATTTTGAAACGAAAAAATTGAATATTCAAAAAGAATTTTTATATTTAAATTTATTCTCAAATAATATTTTGAAAAATAATTATGTTCATTTGTAAGTTCGCAAACGATGTTTTTTTTATACACTTAAGTAGTAAAAATTTAGTTGAAAATAAAATATTTTTTAAGATCCTTTATAAAATAATATTATTCGTTTGTGCATCGATTCATGACGATATCTATTTCTTTTTTAATTTATTTGGAGAATAATTCTAAACATTAATTGTTTACAACATTTATAAATTCATTTATCATTGATATCTTAAAATTAATAATTCGTATATGTATTGAAAAAGACAATTTTTAAATTTATATAATTATTAAAAAATTAAATTTTTCTCAGAAAAAAAATTCTAAATTTTAAATAGAAAAAATAATTAATAATTTAATTTTAATATTTTAACATTTAAATAATCAATAGAAAAATATTTATCAAGAAAGAAAAAAGTTAATTTTCTTATTAGGTCCAAACAATTAATGTTCATTTTTATGTCGCCAAAGGCATTTCCTACTTTTAAATAGCATTTACTTTATAAGTCATTTAAATGATATACAATTAAATGTACGAAATGATTTAAACAGTATAAAAAATAAAAATACTAATCGTTTGAAAAAGTTTGTTTCCATCTTTCATCAAATAATATTTTTTATTTGTGTGTTGACAGACAATTCTTTACAAAACAATTTTTTGCGAATTAATTTTAATCATTATTACTTGTTAAAAATAATAATGTGTGTAGGTTGTAATTTAATTTCATATTTATTTAGAAGAGATTTATTTCTTATTGAAAATGCAATTTTTTCTAAATAAGATACTGTCTTTAAAATGGTACATTACTTTTTTCGTTTAAAAAATTTATAAAAAGCAGTTGTACATTTTACAAAAAAAGTGATAGTTCAAATATTACCAAGGAAAGGAGAATAATTGAAAAATACGTAAAATAAAAAACCTATCGACATTTTATACTTTAAATGTGTCTTTCTTTGATTTATTTCAAACAATTTCATCAAGTTAATGCTTTTTCTAGTTTTCGTAATATTAATGAATCCAAAAAATTCAATCAAAATAATATCAACAATTGACAATTATTTTAAAAGAAATTTACAAATAATTAAATTATATGTAATGGTTCTCTTTAACAAGATAGAGTAATGATCGCTTTCAGTAGAAAACTGTACTCATTAATAATTTATGAAAAAATATTGTTTACATAAAAGAATTTATGAATGTTTCAAGCTCTGTTTATGAATTTCTACATGGATTTTGGCTTAGATTCCCAGCATGTGAAAGAAAAATTTGTACTTTCCTTTAGTACATTAGAAGCAATAGTTTTTGTGGTTATTTTCCCCGATGTATTTAACTAAAAGTTATCAGATTTCGTATTTTATTTACGTTAAAATTTTTCGATATTTAACACAATAATGCATAAATTTCACTGATAAATGTATTCTTTTTATAAAAATAGTTAATGATGAAATAATTTTTAGCTAATATTTACGCAGATTACCCATTTTCCACATTAATTTAGATCGATTGAAAACATTTTATAAATTTCTTGATCGTTATACTTTCAACGATTATGAAAAACACTTCAATTTCTTTTTGTGCTTAACTGGTAATTTTATCTCTAAAACAGTTTTTATGTAAGAGAATTTCTCTCTCATTGTGTTAGACAGATCCATTACGAACTAAGATACATTTCTGGGGATTATAAAAATTATCACGTTTTCTTCCAGCCAACCTATTGCATTTGGCTAAGAATTTGGCGATCGTTAAATTTTTGGCGACCTCCCATTAGTTTGAGGTACCGTGGTGAAGTGTAAACAAAACACGCTAACAGAGTTAACGTAGTCGTGCGTTGCGTCAGTAGAATTAGATGCTGCTCATAATCCCATGCGTTCCCTTAGTGGGATTACTTTTTACGATCCGGTTTGTTAAGTAAGTTGATCTGGAATAATTATCTACATTTTTAATGCATACTTTATCGAGGACATCGTTACATTGTTTTTCATTTATTTCCACCTTTTGAAAACCCTAAATATTTTATGACATTATTTTTAGAGCTTTAATGAATTCAAACTTAAGCAATAGCTAAAATAAAACGTTATCTTTTAGTCAAGTTTATTTTAGATAATTCGAAAATTCACATTTTCATAAGATTGAAGTGCTCGAGAAGCAAATAAAATTTTGCAGATTCATCTGCAAAATGTTCGTGATTACCATTGTTAAAATTTCCTAGTAATACAGATGTCTACAGTTATTTTTTATGAATGCCATGAATAACAACAGCAGTGTAAACAGGAAGATGTCAAGTGTTAATATATTTTCTTAATTAACTTATATTTAAACAAATTGTAAATTTCATGAAAAATGTTTTCCTTAGAATTTGGTTTTATTAATAATTTTAATACTGAGTACTTGTACGAAAGAATAATCTAAGTTTCTATTTTACTAAATTGTTTGTGTGCATATTAGGTTATTATCAAAGGTATTTTTTTCACTTTTGTTATCAATTTTATTGTTACAAATGTGGAGGTACTCGTGTAACTTTTCAGTCTTTAATTCTTCAACGTCATTTGCATTTTAAGCTTCATTAATTATTAATTAATTAATGAAATATGTAATTATTAATGAAATATTTGCGCATTAATTAATCAATGCGCAAATTTCAAATTTCATTAATTTATAAACTAAACATTTTAAAATTAGGTAATTGAATTATATTTAGCTAATTGATTAGAAAATATATTTGTAAAGTGTTTCAAATATTTGTTAAAAAACTTAAATACATAACATTTATTCATATATATATGATATACATCTATGTTTAATTTAATCATTCATTATAATTCTCATGCTATTTGATTTATACATTATTCTTAAAAAAATGTTTTTAAGCTTTAAGAGAGTTATGCATTTGTGTTATTTGTGGTAATGTCATCAAAAATTTAGTCACACGCGTACGTATACATATTAATATTTGCGTCCAATAATTTATCACTGTATGAAGTTTCTCTTCATCTAAAATGAATCCAAATCAAAAAAGTCCTTTTTAGATTCGTGGTAATCTAAATTGCTAAGAATTTCCCTAAATGTCATCAGTTTTTTTAAAAAAATATATGTAAAGTAACATGTAAAACACTTAATTTTTGTAAGCTGCTTTATAATCTGTAAAAGATTTCTTGAATAAAGATGAAATTAAGACTGACGTATCAGAAATCTGTGTCGTATGACGTCAATGGAGAAAGATTACGCGCACAAATTATGCAAGAGGAGCCAATATTTGTTTTACGTCGCTGTCTCATTAGTTATTTATAGAGATATGATTAAAGTAAAAGTTGAATAAAAACTAAATTTATTAAAAAAAACAGGGTAAATTTGTTTGAGAAATTTTTAACATAATAAATGAAAATTATACAAAATTTAAAAAATTTTAAATTTTTTTATGATTATATAGGTATCGATTTCCAAAATTGTTAAAAATGCAACAATTAAAATTGCTTGTATTGGAAACATATAAGTAAATACAACATTTTAGTAAATGGAGTACAGTAAAGATTCTTTACATTTCTTATTTAATAAATAAATTGAAATAAAAACAAATAAGACTGCCTTAAATCATTTAAATAACAGTTTCCACTATTTTTTTTCAAATACCAAACAACATTTTCTCTCATAAACAAAAGCTTTTGGGCTACAAAAGTGTTGAAAATCTTTTCTTAATTACATTTTCTGGTAGAAATTGAATTCGCCGTTTCTTTAGGAAATTTATTTTACATCCTTCTGATTTCTTGGAATCGAAAGTTTATAAACAATAAGAGGTCGTCAGGTGTTGACAGGAGTAAATGCGAATAGAAAAAATTGGATTATTCCAAAGCCTTTATGTAAAATTTTGTTCTGTCTATTAAGATTTAGTGACCATTTGCTTACTTAAATGTATATGTGCTACAATAATGGTTAGAGAAATCTAAACAATTAAGGAAAATAATATTTATTTTGGAAAGGAAAAATAATTAAGCGGAATATTAGATAGACAAATAAACATAGATGACTATGTTTTTACATACTTAACTTGTCAAGATTTATTTTAATTTTTTTTTGTATTTAATAAAATAAAAAGATATTTTAACAAAAATCCTTAATTTGTTGATTTAAAAGTCAACTTTTGTACAAATTTAATTTTATTTTAAATATGTTCGTGTACTGAGATCACAAATTTTTGTAAAATATCTTCTCATTTTCCTTACTGCTTGTGAACATTTTTTCCTTGACATTTCTCTCATCTATATTATTAAGTATCGTATTCATTGAATGAATCACACATATAACTTTTTGGGATGAATTATAAAACTAAATATAATTGCATTATATATATATATAAACATTGCAATTTGTTTGCTCTCATATTTAACTATCCAATTTTAAAAGACAATAACAGCCGGATGAAAGAGATATTTCAGAATGAAACAATTTCAGTTTCTTACCTGAATTGGGGGTCATACAATAACTGTCTAGGGTGTGAAACGTTCAATATTAATTTTTAAAATATAAACCGTGATAACGATCAACCATTTTATTTTTAAATCTTATTACAGCAGATATAAATCATAATTTTATGATGGCGGAGAAAATATTTTCTGAGGATTGATAAACTAAGATTCTACTTTACTTAACAGTTCACTTAAAAAAATACTCGAATATAAAACGACATAAAAGTATGAATCATACAATTAATGTTCACTTTTTAAAAGTACAAAGATGTTATGATTTGCATCTGAGAGTGTTCTTTGCTTTTACTGTGTTAAATTACAAGCTGCTTTTTTTAACAATCCAATTTTAAAAGATTCAATCCAATTCCAATAATTGCCTGATTTGTTTCAAACTAAAAGAATATTTTAAATATTTGAAGATGTGTGAAATGAAAGATGTTATGATTTGCATCTGAGAGTGTTCTTTGCTTTCACTGTGTTAAATTGCAAGCTGCTTCTTTTAACAATCCAATTTTAAAAGATTCAATCCAATTCCAATAATTGCCTGATTTGTTTCAATCTAAAAGAATATTTTAAATATTTGAGGAAGCGTGAAATGAATGGATTATAAAGCATTCATTGGCATGTTAACAAATGATAGAAAAACAAACATTTAAAATTTTCTTAAAAAATTATTTGTAAACCATTTTACTTTTATAAGGCCAATTTTTGTAAACATAATATATTTCTTGTAACAAAACACTAATTCTTTACCGTTCAACCCCAAATTTCTGAATTCTTATATACAGTTAGTCACAAAAGTCTGCGTACAGACTAAATTTTAAACTAAAAAAACACTTGAAAGCATTGCAAAATGTATTTTAATAATTGCATTTTTTTTCTATTAGCTACAATTTTGTAAGCTTAAATAAAAAGTAAATAATATAAGTGTAATACTTTTTTTTTTTTTTTTTTTTTTTTACATTTTTACAAAAATATATTTTGTCAAAAAACTCAGAAATTCCCTCCAGTAAAGTCTGCGTACATTTTCAAAAAAAGCGAAATATGAGTTTTTTTACTTTACTTCAGTACTTTGTAGCATATCCTTTATTCTTCAAAACAGCTTGCAAACGTCTGGGCATTGACTGAATTAGTTTTTCAAAGATGTTATGAACATTATATATTATTATCCGACGTAAATTTCGCCCATTCTTCCTGTAATTTACTAATTAATTCATTTCGTGACGTAATATTGGGTTTTCAAATTCGCTTCTCCAATTTTGTCCACAAATGTTCGAATGGATTTAGGTCTGGTGACTATAGTGGAGTACGCAACTGTCTTGGAGTATG
The DNA here is from genome assembly GCA_030067965.1 of Latrodectus elegans. Lineage (NCBI taxonomy): Eukaryota > Metazoa > Arthropoda > Arachnida > Araneae > Theridiidae > Latrodectus > Latrodectus elegans. The sequence goes on along the minus strand of CM057812.1, from coordinate 75,408,059 downwards.
ATAAAGGAGATATTCCTTCACGCCTATACCATCACACCGTCAGCTCTATGTTTGATAGTTGGATTTCAATTTCTTAGATTCAGTTCTATTCCTGGTTTTCTCCACACAATAGGATGTCCATTAACTTTAAATATATTAAATTTACTTTCATCTGACCAAATTACATTGTTCCAGAAGTTCTGCAAAGAGTTTAAATATGTTTTGTTAAAAGCAATTCTTTTCTTTCTAATTGTCTCGGAAATGTATGGCTTAGACCTAGGTTTGCGTCCATGATGATCGGCCTTTCGCAGCACTTTTCCTACAGTTTCAGGAGAAATTTCCTTGTTGCTAGCTAAAAAAATGTCTTTTGCAATGCTTGCAGCAGAAAGCTTAGGATTTTGTTTAATTTGTAAAAGTATTTTTTCTTTCTTCTCTCTGCATTAGCTTCGCCGAGCTGGCAGTCGAATGGTTAGCGCTCTTGCCTTCGATTCAACAGTTCGTGGATTCGAATCCCACCGTGGATGTTTGTCGTGGTTCGAAATACACTTTAAACTGTAGATCCCAGTCTAATTAGCCCTCGTGTGCAAAAAATGAATATCGAGCGACAAACAAACTCTCATTAGCTTCTTCGGTCTCCCACACCTTGGTTTTACAGCAAGACTACCATTGTCAAGATAGTTTTGAATAACTCTTTGTACACTAGAAAATGGTTTTACCGATATCACGAAGAGCTTCATCTCTCAATTTTATAATTAGTTGTCTCGTAGCTAAAGGAATTTTTTTATTGGTTGTCGTCAAAGAAAATAGAAATAAAACTTCCAATCAACGTAAAATTTGCTTCGGAAGTCAATGAACTTGAAAGTGTATCCTTCTTTGCATTCTCAAGTTTGAAGTTTGAAAATTGTATAAGAAATCCCCTGCCTCCTTTGCGTTGTACGCAAACATTATTGATCTTGATTTCTGGCCAATTATCTTTAAAAAAAAATCAGCGTGAATAAATTATTAGATATGAAAATATTACAGTTAAATAATTTCAAAGTCCCTTATTGAAACTAAATTTTTAAAAAATAAAACCTTAAGAAACTATCTTTTTTCGCACCTTAAATTTGAATTTGATGTAACTTTTCTTTGATGTATGCAGACTTTATTGACTAACTGTATATATTTTCTAATACCTCTTTCCTGATACTGTTTATTTCCTGCAATGGGAAAGAAAATTAAAGCTTGAAAAACGAATTTTTTTATAATAATAATTTTGTAATTAATAATTTCTTGTTTAATTTACATTTCATTAATATTAAAGTGCATTTTCATTTATTTAAAGGAAAATTTTGTGTATTCAATACTTCATCAAATTATAAAATCAGATGTATTAAAAAAAAAAGATCTATATAATATTGTAACTTATAATTTTTAAGATGAAGTAATTGCGAATTTTTGAAGGAAAAAAAAATCGAAATATCTTTATTAAAAAACATGTTTATTAGAAAACATGATCTCTCTGGTTCCTATATAGTTTAGTGTAATCCGTTATTAAAAGACTTGCTTTGTTTACGTACTTCTCTGCTTCAAAGTATATGCATTTCATGAGTCTGTCCATGTTCCAACAGTACAAATCCAATGATATCTCTCCGGTTCCTAGTTTAGTGCAATCAGTACCTTATAACAACTGTCCACTTAAAAGGGCTCACATATTCTGGCTCCAAATGCCGCACTACCTCAGCACAATGGAATTTGGATCGGGAAGAGATCGACACTTCTTGTACCGGACGTCATCGGCTTCACTGATCTGGTCTGACTGCTTTACAGCAGATGCGAGATTAGCAACAACAATTATTTTAAATAAATTAGTAATTGCGAGACCCAGAATTAATGCATTTCCACAAGAAGAAAAATTCACCAAATATATATGGGAAGGACAAGAAACACGAAAAAAAGAACAGTAAATCATTACAATATAATTAAAATTTAAATGACTGGTATGTCTCTACTGAAGGAACTGTGTTTTCTTTCTTTATTTATATTTATGTTTTACATTGATATGTTATTAACAAATATTTTTCATTATTAATATAGCTAATCAGTATTTGTTTGAAACCTGTCTAAGAATTCTCTATCAAAAGAGGTGTTTGGACAGTATTTATCATGAAGACATCAGGAAATCTAGGAATTTAAATAATTAATAATAGGAAATAAGAGTTGAGTGTGTGAATTTCCGTTACTGGAGATTCTTATACGAATAGTTTTTCCAAGTAAAATTTGCACATCAATCTGAAAAATTATTCTTGTTAGAATTTTTCATTTCTTATTTCCATTGTCTTTTAAATTCGCTTGCAAAATTGAAATTTAATTATAAATTTGACTTTTATTTAAAATTTTTACAATTCATAGTCTTATAAGTTCGGCTTTGTCGTATTAATATTTTTGCTACGTTGTAAGGACCATAAAAATGTTTTACCATTCCTGGAAGTTATTTCTTTAGAAGGTGGATTTATTTACATTGTGTGAATAATACCCTTATTTCAAATAATTAAGTCTGCTTGAATCATGATTATCAATTTTGAGTGTTAATTGCCATTTCAAAAATTCACACATTAAATTTGCGTAACGTTCCGAAAAATATCGTAATGTTTCTTAATACCTTACTTTTAGAATAATGTCCTTCTACTTTACAGAATTGTTTCCACTAATAATGGAGGATAAGTGCATAACAAATGAATAATAGATAAAGTTGGTACACGAAAACTTGCACACCTAACATTCAGAAAAAATCGTAATATTTTTAAACGTGTAGAAAACTTTTTATAAATGTGTTTCTACTTCACACAATTATCGTCGCTACGAGTACGTCACAAGGGAATGAAAAGCGTGAAACAAAGATAACGAACGTTGGAAAACTTTTTTATGCAAAACTTTGCTTAGGAAATATTAACATAAAAAAAATCTTACTTTTTTCTCAGCAATATCATAGTTTGTTTTAAGCTTAGACTTTTCACATCTGCACTCACTTTTAATGCGTCATTAAAGGAGGATAAATACATACGCGCTACTTCCATTCTGTGAACCAAGCTTCATTTACCAAATGTACCTAACGCTCAGAAAAAAATCGTATTGTTTTGTAAATAATAATTTTCTTTTAGTTGGATATAAACTTGTTTTTGCTTTGCATCATTGTGTGTGTGTAAAATTTTATAAATCTATCTTATAGAAAAAAGGAAAAAAATGCTAACTTTAATTGTTTCTTTAGTTTCAAATATTTAAGTTTTTTATTATATCCTTTAGGCAGGCGGCGAATTCGGTGGACAATCCGATTAAGACGCCGTCTTATAGTAGACAAAAATGCGGTCTCGTTGATGTCTTTAGTGGGACGTTGCTAAAACGTTGTATCCGAAGCAATGGAATTCTTAAACCAATGAGAGCGCCATCTCGCGGAATGTTGCCAGATATTTCGAACCTGCTTGAAATTTAGAATCGTCTCGTGCTCCACCCCTTTTCTGACGTAACTAAGACATCTAGAGCCTTAAAGACATCGATGACGTCATTTGGTCGAATGCGATTCTCGCGATATGCTCAGCTTGTCTCGCGAGACAAGTCTCATGCGATCATCTACGAATTTGCGGACTGCCTTAAGTATTTATATTTGAATGCCTGCGTACTTTCTAACTTAAGTAATAAATTTAAAAGATCGTATGTGCTTAAAATTTAATAATTTTTCGAACTAAGCAAGAATATATTCGCGATGGTTATTTTCGAAATGCTTATGTAATTTATTGTTTACGAAATAAAGCATTTAAAAGTTTAAAACAAATAAAAATTCTTCCATGAATATTTGCATTTAACGTTATTTATTTTTTCCTTGCAAATAAAAGACTTTTTCAGTTGACACAAAATACTTGACGTAATTTAAACGAACACTTCATATTTGCTACGTAGTATTGTAAACATTTTGAATAATAATTGCTTGTTCATCATTACATTTAAGCAGCATCAACGAGTTCATATAAATTGTGAAATATTTTAACTATGCAAAACAGGAAATCTAAAATAAAGGTACATTTAACATGGAACATTTAATTAGATTTAATATGCCAATATATATATATATATATATATATATATATATATATATATATATATATATATATATATATATATATATATATATATACAGATACTCCAGCATACATAGATGTAGAATTAAAACAAAATATTTATCCCTCATAGAGTCTTCAGATTTTTAGAGTAAGTCATACAGGTGTTCTTACTTATCTTAATGCTTTACCCATAAAATATATAATGCTCTTTGAAAAATAAATTACAAATTATTTATCAATATTAGTTACTTTTTCTGTCTTTATCATATATAGGTTGATAATTATTTGCACATTTCAAGTTGAATTTAAGATTTTACGTTTTATAAAAAATTTGTCTGGATTTTATATGACAATTATATTAAGTAATATGATAATTAATATATAATAACAGAATAAATTTTGGATACATATTTTAATATAATATATTAATAATAATGCGTAATAGACTTCATAAGATTCCATGTTATTGAAAATATTGTCCTTATACACATTAATATGCTTGCTTCAGGGGTGTAAGAAACGAACAACTTTTTCTAGAACAACAAAATATTTTATTAAGCGTACAATATAAGTGCAACACTTATAACTATGTTTTAAATTAATGAACATTTGAGTAAGCCTGAAACAAAAATTGGAAAAGGGCTTCATGACGTGTTTTTTGACTTTTAATTATATAACCACAAATTGCTGTTGCTTAAAAATATTCGGTTTCATTTAATGTGTTCTTTTTTGCATCGTCACATTGTGGATGAGGCTGCGGTATGCTGATCTGTATTTGCTCATATCTATCATATGAAAAGTTACTTTATATTGGGCTGCTAGTAGGAAAATTTCCGATGTGACCAATTCCTGACGCAGGAAAAAAATATTTGCTCATATTAAGATGGATATTATTAAATAATTACATTTGTCAGCATTTAAAAAACTGGAAAAAATAATCTTCGACCTCCAATGACCCCTGGAAAACTTGAGTCCCATTTTATTACACCATCCATTGGCAATCCCTAATTGTTTTCATTAGATAATTCATAATATTAGATTGGAACCGCCTCAATGAAGTAATCAGAAGCGAATTCTGTCTGAAGTTACGCGAAAACAGTTCTAAAGTACCTAAGCGTCGTAGGAGGATATTCTTGTTGAGGATAAGATTCCATGGGAAACAAGTTCTTACCGATTTTTGTCGAGACGAAATCCATGTACCCTGGAGGGCAAGGCATTAATTCCTCAAACTGGTAGTTGCCGCCGTGCTTATTAAACATCGCCATCACGTTTTACTTTGGTGATGCCTGGAAAAACTTTATTTTTATTAAAAGAAAAGTTGCACTCTCTTTGAACTGGCAATATAATTTTTTAATGTGATGTTGGATGCCAGTCACGCGGGAAAACGAGTTGCTCGAACCAGGTCCAATGTGTTTTTCAACTACTTGATATCACGGAGAGTTACTCTGGATGAATCGCTTTTGGCGATGTACAAAATATTTTCATACTCTCTTGAATATAAATAAAGGTTTAATGTGACTCGGAATATGAGAAAAAGAATACATTTGGACTAGGAACTTCTGCTTAAGTTTATATGCTTAATACATTCTTAAAACTAAAATGAAATAAAATTATAAATCCTCTTCTATTTCAATCCTTGAAATAATAAAAGAAATGAAAAAATTGAATCATTTGAATTTGTTATTTTTTTTATCATTTATAATTTATTTGAAACTTGTTTTTGTTGTTTGCATGGTTATGTTTTTTTTATAATTGATTTATAAATCAGGTCAGAAAATACCATATAAATAGCGACAATATTTAAAATCTAACTTTAAATGATATAAAAACATTTAAGTTTTTCGCTTATTTCAATTCTTGTAATAAATATAAAAATTGTTATTTGAAAATAAGAATTCTCTATATTATATATCTTTAATATTTTTAACGTAAATTTATTATATAATTACGGTATTTTTATCAGATATGAGATATAAAAAAATGCATCAGGTAAAAAATAAATAAATAAATAAAAATAAAAAATAGATAATATATAAATGCAGTATGTGAAGTAATAACGACAAATATATAAAAAAAAGTTAAAATTTTTAATGTTAGTGTAAGCAAGGCTTTAATCTTAAGATTTAAAAGCACCCAACCCATTGCCAAGGATCTACGGCAACATTTCCTGAGAATCGAAACATAAACAATGCATTCTTGTATTTTGTAAATGGCTTTGAATACATTATGATTTTGCTGTGTACTAAAATGTGAATTATTGTGTTTTGTTTTTTTTTCATATTAAAATAAGAAAATACAACGTTTTATATCTCTTCTCATTATTCGGAGTAAAAATTCCCCCCCCCCAAGTGATTTCTTGCCAAATCTAGTGTTTTGATTAAAGTGTAGACAATTTGTTTTTTATTTCTATTATAGTGTTGCCAAATTGAGTTTTTGCTACTTTTCAGAATTTTTGTTGCAAGATTTAGTTTTCTCGTCATATATATATATATATATATATATATATATATATATATATATATATATATATATATATATATATATATATGGTTCTTTTCAATGGTAACAGTATTTAAAGTTTCCGTTTTACTTTCAATTTGAACTTTTTGTTGTGTTTCGCTGTCCCGGCACAGGTGCCGTATAATCCAAGATACCAGATTCTGAGATCAACGATTTTCTGAGGGATTTTCTAACGTATCTGCAACTTCGTTTTTATTACATCAAACATATGGAAACCGAAAAGAATTATGCAGAAAATTCTATTTTGGTAATCCTAGTATCAACGTCATTCCGCACATCACGATAATCATCTTGGCAACATTTCTTAATCGCCAAAAAAAATTCAGAATTTGAAATCATGGATTATACGGCACCTGTGCCATTGTCGCCTGCATCCCAGTATCGTAAACTGTTCGTTTTACTTATTTATTATATAATTTTCTTATGTATTTTTTTGAATTTGTAATTATATTTTTCTTTTATATTTTGAACATTGTAAATTGTTTTTTTTTTTCCAATTTCTTTTTTTTATTTATTATCTTTCTCTTGTAAATTTTTGTTAATTTATTATTATATTTTTCTTAGATATTTTTTCATAATATCACCTAGCATGTTCGATATCTGAGCTTGACATCATGTCAAGTAAGTCCATTACTGTTATTTACTTCTCTTTTACCGGTTGTTTTGAACAGATGACAAACCCAACAAAAAAAGTTTTTATTTATTTGAAATAATACTTTTTTGATTTTTTATACTATTATGTGATTTAAAAGTTTATAAAATCCATATTTTTTTAATTTTGAGAATTGCCGCGTATAAAAACATGCGCTTAACTTGGTGATGGAAAAAAATGTCGCCAATGGGGTTGGGGTTATCAAACTAGTTTCAAATTATTTTTTCGTTATGAAGAATTAAATCGAAACAGTTTGAACACAAACCCCATCCATATTGGTTACATCGGACGTTGACTGAATTAATTTCTGTGAAGATTATTATTTTACATCTCTATTAATAAAGGTACGTGATATTAAATTACAATTTATTTTTCAATATGAACAGAAATAATGCAAACGATATTCAGTCTGAATACGAAACCGTTGAATTAAATCGAATTACAATAAAACCGCAAATGTTTTGACGACAAAAACCTAAATTGTGGTTTTCCAACTCGAAGCTCAATTCGCACAGTGGTATAAGCCAAGATTTATTTAAATATAACACTTTTGTTGCAGCATTAGCTGAAAATATTTTGGAATATGTTGTCGATATTCTTTCATATCCTTTAGAAGAGGGAAAATATTATGCTTTATGAAGTGCATTACTTAATGGATTGGTTGATACTGAGGCATCACGCCTAAAAAAGTTACTAACGACCTTGGCGATAAACGCCCATCGCATTTGTTAAGACAAATGAAAAGTCTCACCGGTTATTCCATTTCTGAAGAGGTAAGTAAATCACTATGGCTCCTCAAATGCAAGCAATTTTGTCGATCCGCTTGATATTATGAGAGAAATGGCTGACAAATTTATTTCAATCTATATATAACCAAACTATGGTCTTTAAAAAAAAACTGTACCTTGCACCAGTAAATTAACATTATATGAAAACAGTATAATAGATATTTTAGCAAGTATTTCTTCATTAACTAAGAAATTTGGTGAATTTTCATTTCGAAATAAATCACGTAGCAAACCAAGATATTTCAAACGACAAAAGAGATCGGTACTTACGTATTATCGCAACCATATTGGCGGCATTGTATAAGACCGGGCCAATTCTAAAAACGGGATATGCTGGCGGACATGGAGCGCGTAGTTAAAAAGTACAATGTGATAGAAACAGTGTGAAAGAAAATAATAAATAATACGTGAAGAAAAAGTAATTTTTATCTGTATAATTCTTATATTTTTATTTGTAGATATATCAATTACGTTTTGGTGGAAAATCATGCAAACGGGTTTTTAAAATAGATTTTTTTTTCCTTATCTTAGCCTTGTCGCCGTATGAATTCTGCCAAGTAAGACTCAAGAAGATGTCTTGCTATACCCCGTTTCTCTTGTTCCTCCATTTCGCGGAACCCCACATAATTTCGATTATTTGGGTATGCACATCCATTTCAAGGTCGACACAATTGTGATTTACTCTTAAATGATTAAATCCAGCGATAGCCAATTGATCAGTTTGATACTCTCTCCAATTGTTAGAATAAATTCCTCAATGTTTTCGACAATTTTTCTGGAATAGCGAGGCTACAGTTCTATCGGTTGCTAAAAATGCTTGCTTGGTCTCTCGATAGACCTCTTCAGAAAGCCATTGCTTTGGAAATATTCGACCCGAATTATTTTTCCTTTCCGTGAACAAGCTTTCATCTATTTCCACAATGTAGCCCGGTCGATTTATTTTCGTTCTTTCTTTGCTTTCCATATGGAGAACACAAATCTTTCATATAATTTTTCCAGTCTATGACTATTTTGTCTGCTAAATTAAGTGTTGACTTTGTTAATTCTTTTAATTAGTTTGACTGTTGTTAATTCTTTTCACCAGCAATACAGGAATCTTACTGCTGTTAACAACGAGATACGGCTTTCCTCAAACTCAAACTATACCATTTCTTGTTTCCGCGTGTTGATTACATTTTTCAACGTTGCACTTCCAAAAAATCTGTTCTCGAAAATAAAGCTTCATGAGATGAGGGTTGGTACATTTCCTAACGTCTGGTAAAATGTTATATTTCTATAAGTGTAACGGCATCTTTTCCAGAATTCAGTAAATCTCGCAATTTGGTATTCGAACTTGCCATTTTCAACGAACGGTTAGGCTGAGAAAGTTGGTAAACGGGGAAATTTAAAATTAATCACATGGTTGCCAGTTCAGCACCTAAGATGCGTGTGACATTGGGATTGCCAATTTGGCAAGTTATCCCGGAGGTTGGCATGGTTGCGATAATACGTAAGTACCAAGAGATCTAGGTCCATATCAAGGAATGAATTATTATGCAAAAACACAATTACTTTATATACTTAAATAAATTTCATTTGTAATAACATTTAAAAATTTTATGAAACCATGTTTATATATTAATTTTGTTAAATCATGTTTATAACCATATAGTAATCCTATTTTTTTCACGGCTGCTGTCAAAGTATTTGCATATTTTACGTGAATTGTACATCCTATATTCTTTCCTTACTATTTTTATAGTTCACGTAATTCTTCCTTTTTGCCAAAAATATTGATGTATGAAGATCTAATACAAGACTTGAAAAGACTGCTCTTTTTTTTCTCTATTTTTATACTTCAAGCCTAATTTTAACAAAAATAATGTATTGTTAATAAAATATTTTTTGACAGTTATAATCTAGAGGAAAGATTTTGCTAAACTAAAAATCAGAAATTGGAGATTCGTTTCTGGGTGGACACAACAGGCTGCCTGCCCATTACTTTGCTTTTATTAATTCGAAAAAATTTGAAATTATAATTCATTTTAACATATTATTTTACTGTTACATGAAGTGTACGGAAAGCAATTTTTATTACGTAAATTTATTAACTTTAATGAGTGAAAATCGAACAATATTTATAATTAAATGTTAAAACTGTCAAATATTTTTCATGAATTATTTTTGATCTATAAAAATACAGAAAATAAAATCTTGTATTATTCATTTAATTTTTTTCAAATGCTAATCTAGTTAAAGCTTCAACAATTGAAATTGATAAATATCTTAAATGTCTGTTCTCTCTTATGTTAACAACAAATCAGTGCATTCGAAATTGAAACAAATAAAAACGCATTATGAATATTAATTTCGAAAGAAGCCTTGATTCCGAATGATTTTTTGTATGCATCGAGTGAAGTTTTTTTTTCTTTTGAGGGCAAATTTTCTTGGATCATTAATCATATGTCGTTTGTTTCCAATCCATTTCTCAAGATAGAAGCCTCTTGGATCCTGGTGTCCTCCTGCGGATAAACCAATCGCCAGGTTTCCCTTTTGTAGTTGTGCTCTTCATTTGTTGATTGCCGCTGCTTTGTTTGTGCATGGATGAAGCTGCTGAAATCGGTCTCATATTTTGATTTATGAATTACTGAACTTTATTCCCACCTTTTTAGAAAAAAATCTGCTTAGTTCAAGGCCATTTTTGCTTAAGAATTCATTTATTGCTTAAGAATTCATTCATTTATTTATTGAATTTATTTAATTAATTAATACGTTTGATTTTTCAATTGTATTTTATAAAAATTCGGTTTTTGTTTAATATTTTATTAATCTCTATTTCTATTCTTTCTTTCACAGATGTCTTGAGACATTTTTTCACAAAACAATAAAGTTGTCTCTTTTCGTAGTGCCTTTCCATGGAGTGCCTTTCTATTTCATAATTATTTTCGATTTCCATTTTGTCAAGATGAGTTTCACATGTTTTAGAGACTGTATTGAGTATCAAAAGTTGACAGATCGCATATTGATTTAAAACATTTTATTCTGTATATTTTGACATATATTTTCAATTTATATTATGTAAATTTAAACAACAAGATATTAATAACCACCTTGTGTTCTTAAATACTGATACAATTCGTGGCATATAACTTATACAATTGCTGTCAATTTTAAAATGTATTCTCAATTTTTATTCTGTTAATATTAAAATGCCTTCTTGATTTTTATTTTGTCAGTTTTAAAATAAATTTTTTTCTTTGTCAATTTATATTGTATAACTTTTAGAGACTGCATTGCTTATCAGAAGTTGAAAATAATTTGTATTGATTTGTAACATTTAATTTGCTTTCAGTTTCTATTTTGTCAATTAAAAATTTTTAGGGATTCTATTCTCTTTTCAAATATTAATATATTTCATATCTTATATTAGTTTTTGAAATATTTCGTATAATGCATTTTTCACTTATTTTTAATTTCCATTTTAATAATTTAAATGCAAGATTTTTTTTTAAAGACTGGATTGCTTATCAGAAGTAAATATAAGTCACCTCTTCTATTATAGATTTTCTATTATTATAGATAATTATTTCTCTTTATTGTAGGTTTTTAAATTATTTTTTCATTTCGTTTTATTTTAAAAATTTCTCTTTCATATTCTATGACAAGAATTTCCTGTATCGCATCTCAAATTCAATTTAAAAATCTGTAATTAATTAAATAGTCATTTTTTATTATTTTAACTTTCTGTTCCCTCAGTTTATAATCTACTAATTAAATTAATTGCATATTTATGCAATTTTAAACATATTAATTAGTTATTTCTCTGATCTCTATGCAATTAGATTTTTTTTAAACATGCAATTTTATATAATATTGAATTTTATATTTCAATTTAAATAACAAGATTTTTAAAATTTCATTTGCTAATTGGAACCAATATAAGTAGTCTTACAAATGGCATTCTATTTTTTTCCACAATTTGTTAAAATGTTTCCAATTTATTTTCTCTTAATTTAAATAACTAAATATTTTAAAACTCTATTTACTTATTGAAACTAATATAATATATTTTCCCTATTATAAATTTTTGTGTTTCACATTTTATGCACCGATCACCCAGAAAATAATACAATCCATTTATTTATTTATTAAACTTACTTCAGTATCTCCATTATTTTTTAAATTAATATTGTTTTGTTCCTCATCCCTTTTTTTTAATTTGATTATAACTAAATTCCTAAAAATTTTATTTTTTATCGCAAATACATGCGATTTGATTTCTAAATTTTAAGTCATAATTATAATTCTAAAGAAATATTTTTTTCAACATTTTACTTTCTAATAGAACAGTTACAATTTTCTTAATGTATTCATGATCCTCCTCCTCTACCTTGTTTCTCCATACCTTTATTTGATTTTGTGAACAATAATACAAATTTTTATTTTCACCTTCTCTCTGTGATTACGACACTCGTATCAATTTGGAGCAAATATAATCTCAAAGAACGATTGTTTTGTATTAGCTCCATCTGGTGAAATTAAATTTTAACTTTGAGAATACAGGGTCGGAACATGCCTTGAAATATTATTTCAAAGAAACAGGTTAGATGCAACATGCATATGCAGAGAGGTGCAGATTAGTTATACAAAATAATGAAGAAAGTTTTGTACGTTAATATACAATAGAAGCACTGGCGTGCGGTAAGTTTTCATGCAGGGTGTCCAGAGAACATCAATAATAATAAAACCGTGTGCATTAACCACTTTTCTAACTTTTTATAATTCATTTGTACACAAAATCTATAATCCATACGTCTACCCGTATTAATAACAAAATCATCAGTTACATGATAAAAAACTTTGGTTTTGACGGTAATAATTGTAACATTTCTTTTTCTATTGTTATTAGAGATAAATTGTTTTATCTATCCTGGCTCATTGTATTGCGTGCATAATTTTTTACTTTTTTCAATGCTGAAAATGATCTCTCCACCAAAGTAGTTGAAAATGGAAGTGTACAAATTAAATGTGCCAATTTATTTACCTCGCTTAGGTTCAGCATTATATGCTGAATAAGTTTCGATAAATACATTTCGTGGTACGATATAGCACGCATAATTCATTGTTTAGCTTTACTAAATCCTTAGAAATGTTTTGCATAAGCGATCTTTTACGAATTAAGGCAGTCATCCGGAAATATACTTTGATATTCCTTAAAAAAACTGAAATTCTATACCTCAAAAATTCGAGCGAATTTGTTTTTTTAAAACGGACTGACTATAAATAGTGTCCATTATTTCATAATATGAATTTTTAAAATGTTGGTCAACACTTGAGTTTTGTAAATTTAAACGACGTTTTTTTTAAATTTGGGGGACCCACTGCAGAAATAGTCTCTTCATAAACTTCATCAAATGCAACAGAAGTTCGCATATTTTGAATTGCATCTTTTATTTCCTCTATTTTTAAAACATCAGTATAACTAAGCACTTTGGCAAAAATATTTAGGAGAAAATTACCGTTAAATTCTTCAAAAAACATGTGATAACTCTTTGCAGTATTAATTGAATTGTTATCTGGATCCTCCATAACGTTTTCAAATAAATCAGATAGGCCTTTCGCTTTTTATGGTATTTACCAAACAAGATAAAGAATTCCAACGTGTTGTGGCTAATTTTGGAAATTTTCTTTAAATGATTTCATTTAAAACATGTTTTCTTTTTGTGGACACCGAAAAGAATGAGGCTATGCCAGAAATTAAAAATAATTTACAATCTTTTATAAAGAATACAGATTGCGACCGAACTAAATTAAGTATATGTGTGAAACAATGCACAAATATATCTTATGGGAAAATATCTATCATTTTTTTTTCTTTTTCCCATTCAACACTCCTACCATGACTGCCGTACGTTTGAGCAACACTTGCCCAACTCAAAATCGTTTCTTGCACAACATCACACTAAGCTTCCGCTGAACGATCACCACCTTTAAGAAATAAAAATCTTTCCACTGGTTCAATAGAATTATTAACATATCGTAGCACTTTCGATAATTGCGATTCGTAAGATATGTTTCATCCAGCAATAATTAGCAATGAATGACGTTTTTTTTTACCTCATTTCTAATTTCTGAAATTACAATATTTTTTATCGTTGAATAATATCATTTTGTATTCTATGAGAGGTTCCAGAAAATACAGTTCTTAGATGGGTTGCTAAAAGGTCATTATATTTGCTAATTGAAGTTATATACTAATTCTACATATTTTCTTCGATTAAGGGAATTTATATTCTCATTGTGTTCACGAAATGCATTTTTGTTTTGCTAAGTAACAAACTACATCTATTAATCTCATGAGAATATTTCTATTTCTTGTTACTTCTTCATTGTGTTGAACAATCGATAAAGCTTTTTGCTGATCTAACATTAAATCTACGGTACCAAACGTTTTAATCATTTACGGCATTTATGTGAGATTGTGTTTTTTCATGTTTCTTTGTTGCTTCGTGGAGATGATTTAAATCACTGTAGCCTTGTTTTGTCCAAATATTCTTTTCCTTTTGAATTACAACAAAAAGTAAACATGGCCAACAGTACAACTTATTCGATCACTACAACCGGTTAAATATTTAAATTAAAATAGATTTTTGAAATGTCATACACACTGTTATCCTCTTAACGTTTTGCGATAGAATAATATCTGTCTACTTAATTTAACTATTTCGTTTTTTGTAGTAACATCTCTTTTCGAAAATGGATTTTCCAATAAACCTATTATTAGAGAGACATTTGAGTTCTCCTTTCTGAAGTGGGTCATTTACCATGAATATAAATTTAAAGAATACAATAAATAAAATACGAGTAGTCTAGGTATAAGAATAGAAACAACTAAACTTATGAGCAAACTTATGAGCTTATGAGTCTCATGTCGTGTCGACTGCGAATAAGCTACGCATCCACGAAAAACTTATATTTTCTGCAAACGTAGATAAAACAAAGCACGCCGCTGCTGTGGCTCATTGGTACCGAAAAACGTCTATTCCACGTGCAGAGGATTTCTGTACACGCTGGCAAGTTTCTTGTTTGGTCAGTGCATTAAATTACATTTATTGAATGAATAAATCTACATCAACAATTAATAAGATTAATTGTTTTTAACATTCGGAAATCATATATTCTGTGTAAAACATCTTGACAATTTTTAAAAGCAAAACCAGGGATATACTGTCTGTAAGACACAATGAATGGTAAAATTTGGACTTTTCTGTTAAAATTCGCTTCTTTTTTGTCTAACAAAACAAAATTGTTTGTAAATATAATACATCACCTTAATTACTTGACCACACTAAAACATTTCCCTTTATATTGATAAAATACTTCTTTTATATGTCTATGAAAACAAACTCATGCAATATATAAATTTAAACAAATCGTATGGCCCGTTAATTAGTTTAAAAAAAAAAAAAAAAAAGAAAAGAAAAGCGCCTCAGCACGTATATATATAAGTTGTAGTTCTAATACAACACTTAATAAACCGTACCTTCGGATGATTCTGAATGCCAAGTCCAGGAAAAACAGCTGCACTTGTCTCAGTGCTATAATATGCTGTGCTTCTCCAGTAGCCCATACATATAAAGCGTGATTTTCTGTTAGTGGGTAGTGCGTACACATCAAAATTTTCAATGTTCGTTTGCTTTTGAACGCGCTACGTGGTGCATCATTTAGCACCACATGCACTGCGGGAATAAAAGCAAGCAAAAAAACCAACATATTATTTTAATATATTATAAATAATATTTTTATGTACCATATATATACAAATAGGTAGACATAGATGCAGAAAATTACTGTCTCATCTTACCATGGTGTACAGTGCACACCCTGCACATATGGACCACGCGCCACTGAATAGAAGTATAAAATTGTACATATATAAGAAATGAAATGTTTAAATTGAAGCATGAAATTGGCGTTACACAGAAAGTTGGTATAATTTCGTTATGTTTCTTTTGTATATTCCATCTGAAGTTTTAAGTGTTACTATCCTAACATTATTGTCATGTCCTGGGTGCAATTGAATTATTCTACCCATTTTCCATTTTGTTGGGGATAAATTGTCCTCTTTTAAAAGCCATAAATCATTAATTTGATAATTTTTAGTCGGCAGCAGCCATTTTTGCCTTTGTTGAAACCGAGTGAGATATTCTTTATGTTTAACGTTTCCAAAACTGTTGTACCATTTTTTGCATATCCTGCCATTTTGAAAGAAAGAAAATGTTTCTATCGACGTAATTTAGTTGAGGGATGCTTGTTAATACCTTACCACTAATAAAATAGCCAGCTATTAAGGCTAATAATTCTTTTAGATCGGTAGATAATGCAGTTAAAGGTCTAGAATTAAGCCTTATGTATGATTTGGAGCCTCTACTTTTACATGCTTTAATTTGAAAAGGACCACCATAATCTACTCCACATCGCAAGTATGCAGAAGCAGAAAAAATGCTAGAAGATGGTAAATCGCTGATCCTCTGATTGGTTACAGAAGCTCTTATTCTACAACATTTTAGACATTTTCTGATTAAATACCTAATTAAGTTTCTAACACCTACAATCCAATACTTTTCTACAATACATGATTCAACATGTTGTGAATCAGCATGCAAAAGATTTTCACGGAAATGTTTAACAAGGAGATTAGTTAATATATGCCTTGTTGGCAGCAAAATAGGATGTTTGTGATCGTATACTAGATTTACATGTCTCAAACGACCACCTACTCTAAGAATACCTGAATTATCAAGAAATGGATTTAGAGAAATAATTTTACTATACAATATTGTTTAATTTGACACGATATTGTTTGATTTTTTTGTAATGCATTGATCTCATAATTAAACTCATTAGTTTGAACTATTTTTATTAACATATACATACCATTAGTTAATTCACAAGTTTGTAAAAATCCAGTTAATGTGTTGATAGGATTTCTGCAAATGTTCATAAACCTTAAACACAAAGCTGTTATACGTTTAAGTTTAGAAAAAGATGAATATTTATGAAAAAATATCAATGTCAGTGAAGGAATGTTGGTTTTTTGTGGTTGATTGTAAAGTACAATACCTTTCTTCTGGAACAGGATCACTAACTGGTAGATCAGGCTGCTTTATATATCTAAAAGGAATGGAATTATAAAAACAAATTGGAATATTTAACCATAGTTTACAAGATGATGTATCTGCTTCTCCTTCTGTTAATTTTTGTTGACATTTTATAGCCAGGTATGGTGCTAAGGCGGTGTCATAAGCCAGTCTTGTAAATCGATAATCCTTCTCTGCGTCATATTTTGATTTGCGCCAGAGGATTCTTTGGAAATCTGAATCTTGTAAAAGCTATCTATATTTTATTTCAATATCTACAGCAACCGCTATTTTATTCATTTTAATTTCAATAAGCAATGTAGTTAAATAATTTTTGTATTTGCGGTCCCTCCATGAGTATATCATTAAAAGAAACACCATTGGATGATTTTGCAGATCCATCAAACACTACCAGGAACTTGTCGCCACTTTTGTTGGGAACTGGATGGTGTGGAAGATAAAATCTAGATTTGGCTGGAAAATTAACTTCACTGTCAGGAATTAATTCCGTTGTCCCAATTTTATGCAGTCGTCCATGAATTTATGATATTGTCCAAATAGAGATTTATTTTTAGAAAAGCGATGTTCAGTTTGTGAAGACGGCACAACGCAATGTCTCTAAATGATCCAAATTCATTGTTTGAGTCATTAAATGGAAATTTTGACAATGAATCTGCCTGTAGCATCACAAAAGAATGTTTATTCTAAGTGATTTTCACATGTGATTTCCTCCTTTGAATAAGGTTTTGTTTTAGAAACTTCTAGTTACCAAAATTTATTAGGTTGATACTCAATTGTGGTACAAATAGCGTGATTTGTAATAATTGTTTTTTGAGTTATTGTTTGTTTTGCTTAAAACAACTCATCCAAAAATTATTTCTAGCGCAGTTAACGAATGTTCAGGAATAATAATGTTTTTATTGAGCATGATTTCTCCAAACACATCTGTAGTGTTAGGATACTCCTCATTCTTCTCTTCATAGGATGGCGCTGTAGTCATTAGGAGAGAGGAGAGGAGGGAGTCCGCTCCGGCGGAGAGAGATTGCCTTGGACCACCGAACGAGGAGGTTCAGCAGGCGCTCTATGGGTGTTTGTTCTGTTGGCCGTGTAGGGCCATAATTAAATTTCTATTAATTATAATTTTAATATACAATACTATTAATGTTAATTTTTAAATAAATGTTTGTATTTGTTCGAGTTGAGCTTTATTCTACAGAACAGACACTACAACATCTTCACCTAGGAGAATGTGTATTGGACCAGGCTGCAAGCAGTTAACATCGGCCAGTTGTATTGCTTTGAATGAAGTCAATGCTGCAGCATCAATTTTGAATTGAGGAAAGTCACAAGTGATTTTGAGTATAATTAATACATCTACAGTGATGTGTGTTTTTATAGAATAGAGATGATATTTGCAATGATGCCGAACCTTAAACCTTGCCTACATTGCGAGAACTTAGCCCGCCAACATTGTTCTAACGGCCATACTCTCAGTGTTTCATTATCAATCTTAGACTTTAAAAGAAAAATAATTGTATCCCAATGATCAACAGGCTGTTTCAGGATTTTTAATGTATGAATATGTTATATCAATTAATTTCCTCAAACCCTCTGCTGATTCATGTTAAGAATAGGCTGAAAAATTAATTTGATGCTGCTTTTATGATTTCTGTTTCGTTTTCCAAGCATATCCCAAGCTAAATGTGAAATTCGCATCTGTAATTTGAATAGACTGTAATAATGATAATGATTCTCCCTTAATGAAAAGTTGAAGATATTCCAATTTTTGACTATTACTTAAACTATCGTTATTACTAACACTCGACAAAAACAAATTACGAAAAGAAATCCAATCTCTGTAATTAGAAGTGAAAACTGGTAATTCTATTCTAGGAAGTTTAACATTGTTGACATTAATTAATTCTTTAAGACAATCACACATTTTTAGAAAGTTTGCTTGATTTGTCTTTAAGAATGATTTTTAGATTATTTATTTTAAAAAGCAGTTCACATGTGCACTTCGCTTTCAAATATATCGAATTCTGACTGAGAACATGCATAAATAGTATCATTATTTAGTTTGTTTATTTCATTGTCTAAAGAATTTTTACGTTATTTTCATACACTTCAATTATAGAAACAGAATTTGTTTGATTTTGTAAACTATTGACCTGATAAGTTAGCTATTATCTTTTTGTTTTTAAGGTGGGTATCCATTTTGTTTCTCAATCAATCGTTTTGTTGTTTGATTCAACAGTCGCTGGCCGCTTCTATACATTCACCATAATAATTTTCAGCTAGTTTCCAGCGGACCAAACTATTGGAAACGAACGTCAGTTGTTTATAAATTTTATTGTTTTACTGACAAAGAATGATGGTTTTGTGTTAGCACAATCTGGTGCGCAGAAAAATAAATTTTTTTACATTTAGTATACAGGGTCAGAACAATTTGCTACATAAAAAAGAACTCGGGTCCATCTGCAAAGATTTTTTATTTTACATTGATGTTTAAAAATTATTCAGCCTTAAGTCACACTATCACCAAAAATTATAAAGGTTTTCTTGTTAATAATATTTAGTAATTTTCTCATTAATCGGATAACAATCACATCTTATCATTTTTCTGTTAATGAGAATATCTGGAAATATTCGCATTGTTTGAATAATCTGCTTTACATTCACCTAATTCTGATGATGAGAATATCTGGTGATATTATCATTATTCTCTATTTACGAGAATATTTGGTAATATTAACATTAATCTGATAATAGAAATTTCTGTGATATTATCGTTATGCAATAGGAATATCTGGTGATAATATTATTATTTTACTTATGAGAATATTTGACAATATTAACATTATTCTGATAACAGAAATTTCTGATGTGATATTATCGATATGCAATCAGAATATCTTGGTGAGATATATATATATATATATATATATATATATATATATATATATATATATATATATATATATATATATATATATAGAATATGATAATATCATCAAGAATATCTTGGTGATATTATCATTATTCTGCGAATGAGAATATTTGACAATATTAACATTATTCTGATAATGAAAATTTCTGGTGACATTATTCTGAAAATAAGAATATGTGATCGTTTCTTGTTGGATTGAATATTCTTCCTAATTTTCCTTATTATTTGAAGTTTAAGTGATAATCAGAGAAATAAGACATCAGATTAAATATTTCTTTTCTACATCAAGGATAGTTGCATTTACTGCGAGTTTTACACAAAACTTTGGAAAGCCTTTCATCTATTAAGCTAGTCCATATCGTGTGAAAAAGAGATATATTAAGAGTCGCCCAAAACAGTTGGCGCTAATACCATATTTGGTTATTCTCTTATCTAAATAATGTGCGACTTTCAATTCTCCCCGATTGATAGCCATATGTAATTAATTGGAATTTTGATGAACTCCCAAAGAGATTTTAAATTTGTTTTATGAATAGCTGCATTGTTGTTTTTGTGTGTTGTATAGATGAATGACTTCATTCTATTCATTTACGGAAATAGATAACGAAACTTCCGTTTTATTAAAATTTGTTTATATTTACAACGAAAAATTCTTTTTTGTTGACCTTACTTAAGCAAAAATTGTGAAATAACTTCCAATGCGAAAATTATATATAACAATAAATAGAATCTAATTTTTAATATATTCTGTATATTTGATAGGAATATAAAAATTTTACCGTTTCTAGAAATATATATATATATATATATATATATATATATATATATATATATATATATATATATATATATATATATATATATATATATATAGGCTTTTCCTTTCACTTTGCATGTGTGAAGCACTGGGTTTAAATATTGGCTGAGTAGGTAGTAAAATTAATAGTATGTGTGTACGTCTTCCTTATGTGTCATTTCTATTATTGTACATCTTTTGGCATCTGTTTTGTTGACCGATACCGTTAACGACAAACAACACCTTTCTAATTTTGAAACATGCTGAATAACAAATTCGATACCTAATCTTTGATCCTCCTTTCTAAGCTTCTCTCCACAAACAGTTGCAGCCAAGTGTGCTCTGGCCTTCGGTTCGACATTAATTTGTTCGATTCCCACTTTAATCTTAGATGCGCATATTAGTTGAGTTAAACTGTAAATTCCTCCCTGGTGTATAAAAAAGAAAAGTTAAGCGACAAACTAACGAAACCACTTTATAACAACTGTGATCATCAAACAATGTTAATATGTTACTTGAAGATGTCTCGGAACAAGGTTTTCTCTATAAGATTTGGTATCAATCAATTGGGTAAGCTGGTTTTATTATTGTTATTACTTGCTACCACAATTTCAAATCATTTAACATTTCGACATTAATGTAAAAAATGAATTTATTTAACATTCAAAAAATCAACTTTTCTGTTTTATTCTTACATAAAATAATGGAGTATTTTTATAGTTCTTTATTCGTGTTATTATATTTTCATTTTTTAGAAGCATAAAAAATAATCTCAAAACTGAACTGAACCATGAAGAGAAGCGGAATTGATTTAACATTCATACTTCGCTATTAATGCTTTTGTTTAACTTTCGAATTTCCCCTCTGAGTACTGGTTATTGAGGAAAAAGTAATTGCTTTATCTAATGCAGCCGGATCAGTCCAACATGAGAACTGAACCATGAAGAGAAGCGGAATTGATTTAACATTCATACTTCGCTATTAATGCTTTTGTTTAACTTTCGAATTTCCCCTCTGAGTACTGGTTATTGAGGAAAAAGTAATTGCTTTATCTAATGCAGCCGGATCAGTCCAACATGAGAAATGAACCATGAAGAGAAGCGGAATTGATTTAACATTCATACTTCGCTATTAATGCTTTTGTTTAACTTTCGAATTTCCCCTCTGAGTACTGGTTATTGAGGAAAAAGTAAATCTAATGCAGCTGGATCAGTCCAACATGAGAACTTCGGCAATGTTTCAATAAATCCTTAATGAAAGAAATGGAACACATGTAACATTTTATGACTGCATTGTTCACAAATTTTTGTACTAAAAGAAAATATCTTTCATTGCATATCATCAGCAGTGTAAAAGATTATGTATTTTAGTAGTTTCATTAAAATATAAAAAACAAAAATAATAAAAAAAATTAATGTAGGCGTAAACGAGGCCTTAGTCTCAAGATTTTAAAGAAATTTTTTATACAAATATTGCAATTATTAATTTAAAATTCTATTAATTAATGAAATTTTTAAAAATTTAAATCTTCCTTGCCAATTTAAACTAACCATAAAGTGGATGTTTTGTCTTGTCTTTTCCATTTTGTTTTTTCTTCTGTTTTATTTTTAACATGTTAGATTGACTCAATGGAAAATGGCTTATCAAACCCATGCTTTAGACTTTGTATAAGAAATTCTTTTATTAACAAAATGAACAAAATATAATAATATCCTCAGACATTCGATAGTGAACTTCGCCTTATTTGCTGCCGCGCGAAGAATGCGATTGGAAGGCAGGCAGCAAATTCGTGAACAATTCGGAAATGGAACACCGTCTCAATACGATGTAGTAATTAATTATGTGTAAGGCTGGGCGCAAATTTGGAAGAATTCGCTGGAGAACTGACGCCGGCAAAACTCCGGAGAACAAGTGACGTCAGAAAACGTCACTAAGAACTTTTAAGTTTTCCAGAAGTTTTTAAATTTCTCGAGAGAACTTTTAGTTTTTCCAGCAAGTAGAAATATCTCATTGGGCACCAGCGGCACCGCGAATTTCATTTGAGTTTTTACCTCGTTTTTGTCCGTATCTCGTGTAAATGGTTTCAAATAAATTTATTAAATTTTCATTCGATGAAGAGGAATTTTTAATAGATCAATAAAGGAGTAAGTGTATTGAATAAATTTTAAAGAATGTATAATCTTTTTCTAACTTAATTAATTTTTTAATTAATTTTATAAATTATGCAAAAATATATATGGGACACAAAAGATAACAGTTATTTCGATAAGCCTTAAAAAAGCACCATCATGAAAGATATTCAACATTTGTTTTATGAAACATTTGGAAAATCTGCAACAGGTAATTATATTGATTATTAAAACTTGGATTTTTATGCAAATGAAATAAATTACACTCGCGCTTAAATTCTTGTACTTAATATGACTTTAAATTGATTTAGATATAATGCTAAACAAAATGAATTCCAAAATTGAATACATTTTATCTAATATAATGAAAATAATTTATTCCTTTATTTAAATTAAATAGAACTTGATTTTTATATAATCAAGAAACGTTTATATTTTTGTTGCCAATTTATATTGTTGATGTTGTTTAGGTGTTATGAATTTTTTTTATAATAATAAGCTTTAATTCTATTTTACTAAAGAAACATTATTGTGTGAAATATTCTATTAAAAATTATATTACTAAATAAAACATTTTACATACATAGTGAAATATGAATGTCAGTATCTCCTGGATATTTTTAATTTGATTCTTAGAAATCTCTATGAAGCCTGTTTAATTGCTTATGATTGATAAATCATTCTCTTCTGTAAAACATGAATATTTTAAATTTAATTTATGGAATACACTGAAATGAACTGATAAAGAGAAATTGTATAATTATTTAATATTTTGTGTATGCAAAACAAATTTTAAATTAAATTAAAAAAATCCTGGAATGCATTACAATTTTTACTTATTCCAAAAAATAAATTATACTACTACTTGTGCAATTATGTTTAAGTATTATTTAGAATACATTACATTCAAACTAATGGTGAAATTCAGCGTGTGTGTGTGTGTGTGTGAGAGAGAGAGAGAGAGAGTAATAATTCAATTTTTGATGTATGCAAAACAAATTTTAAATAATTAAATTTTTTAATGTTCTGCAATGTATTACAATTTTCAGTTATCCCAAGCAATAAATTATACTACTACTTGTGGAATTATGCTAAAGTATTATTTAAAATACATTACATTAAAAGTAATATTATAATTCATTGAGTTTGACCAAATTTGATACATGAATTTTTTATGAAATATAAGCTAGTTTAGTTAGATAATTATAAGTTAATTAAAAAATTATCAAAGAAGAGAGAGAGAGAAAATTACATGCAATTACGTATTTTAAAATTTTATACAAACAAATTAAGAAATATATACATAAATAAGCAGTTATTATTACACAAAACTCACATATTCTGCTTTAAAAAATTTATTTAATCTTTCAATGCAAATGTAGTTACAGAAAAATGTCAAATAGAAAAATAACGTCACGAATTCATTAGAAAAATAACGGCACATAGTCACATGATATGACGTCATTACACCGTCTCCATGAATTCACGAGGAATTCTCCCTGCACCGAATTCTCGGAATTTATTATTTACAAATGCCGAACTTTAGCACCTAAGCCATTAGTTCACGGGCTCTCCAATACTTTTTAACAGTACACTCATACTGAGAAAGAACCGCACAATCATTTATATGTTCATAAGTCATTGGTTGACCAGAATCGCACAGTCCGGGGAATCCACCACTCCAATCCTATAGAGATGGTCCCGCAAACAATCATGTCCAGTTAGACCTTTAAAAAGGGCCACCGCAGTCTTTCTTGTAAAAATGGGAACAGCTCGTTCCTCCCCAAAAATCTTCCATCTCTTGTGCGTCGCATGTTGAACTATATCTTGTTTAAGTCTTCTTGAGAGGGTGATGAGAATCTCACAACAATAGCAAATCATTGGACGGATATATAACTTGTAAGTATGTCTCTCTGTTGCAGCCCCACTTCGAACTAGCCAAGCGTTTCAAGACTGAAAGTCTTCTAACGGCTTTAATTTTCAGATTTTCTGCATGATTTCTCCAATTTAAACGAGGATCGAGAGTGCAACCTAAGTATTTAGTAGAATAATTATATTGAATATTTACACCTTTATATGTCAAACTCGGGGTAAAAGGCTGTCTATTCAGAGTGAAGAACTGACAAATGGTTTTACCCCAATTCACCATCATACCATTTTTAGGCACTAGCTCTCCAGTTCTATCAGGGTGCCATTGAGGATCTGATTCAACCCATCCTGGTTCTTTTTTGAAGCACTGTTCCAGTCATCAGCGAAAAGGGCAGAATTCACCGACGGTGCTAAAGTATTCGGTAAATCGTTGATAAAAACAATCGGGCTAATAACTGTTCCCTGAGGAAGGCCAGTCATCTTTCAATCCATCTTTCAAGAAATTCCACAGCCATATCTAACAACAGAAAAACGGTGTGCTAGAAAATTCCCAGTTTCTGCAATTTCAGTACGCAGTTGCCATCACATGCTGTTTCAAAATCTACAAAAGACGGAAAAGCATTTATCTAATGATTTGACTAACATAAGAGACCTGCTGAGCCGTGGAATGATATTGTCTGAATCCATCTTGTCTATGGGACAAAAGATTGTTACTTTCCAAAAACCAAGTTAGTCTGGAGACAATCATCTTTTCCATAGTCTTCGACAAAACACTAGTCAAAGCAATAAGTCGGTAGCTTTTAATATTATCATAAGGTTTATCTTTTTTCAAAATAGGAATTATAATGGTTTTTTTTCCATATGGTAGGTACATAAGAGTTCCAACTTTGATTAAAAATAGATAAAAGAGTCAATTGAGCATTATATCCTAGCTGTTTAATAAACTCTGGTTGTATATTATCCAGGCCTGGGCTTTTCCTCAATTTAAGGAAATTAATTGCTTAATTCAAGAAGATCAAAGTCTCTGTCAAAAATTTCATGTCTAGTACACATATTCTCATGGGTATTCTTGGTCAACTTTCTCATTTGCCTCTCATCTCTCTTAAGTTCACAGCTCAAACTTTGATTTGAAGCATAAAAACTCATAAAAGAATTTCAAATATCCTTGTCAAAGTCTTTCCTTTAAAAACAGTAGGGCCCCTTGGAGGAAGGGGGACGTCACGTTTCAATTTATTTATAAATTCAAAAACCTTAGTTCCGTCTTTACGGTAGTCAATATTATTTATAAAAATATCAAAACTCTTGCACTTTGTTAAATTAATTTCTTTACGGATGACTGCAATACTTTTTCTCCAGTTTCTAACGTCTCCTGACCTTTCAGCTTTAATACGGGCCTGAACTGTAAGCTCATCATTCCAAAAAGGTTTGTATTGTTTACCTCTAAGAATCCAACTGAAAATGTCCAAATTTCCATTTCTAGTAACTGGTCTACAAAAAGTATTCGGGTTTTTTTACTTGCTTTTAAATAACAAAGACCTATCTTGATGTTTTGTAAGTCTTTTAAATCAGCTCCGAATGCTTTGGAGGCCGACCCGAAATTCCCTTACGAGGAGTTTTTTATTCACTTAGATGGGAAAAACCTTTGGTCTTAAAAAGTTTTTCACTTCGTTTTAATTAAAAACACAGTGAAGGAGGGAATGAATGAATTTACTATTTAAAAGACATTAAGAAATTATTTTTAAAATGAGCTTACTGTACTATAATAATGTTATCCTTTTTACATAAAATCATTAGTTTAAAGACATTAAATTTATGATTAATAATTACATTTTTCATCCCTGTCAATTTTAGAATTTCACAAGAATTTACATAAAAATTTTTTGACATTTTTTGTATTATTAACATTTTAATATTTTTACACAGTTTAAAATTTAGCATTCTGAAAATGATTTTTAAATTTGTTTAGAATTTTATAAACTTATTACTTTACTAATAATGAAGAAAATATTAATATGCCCCAAAATTTTTCTCTAAATTTCAATTTCATAAAAAAAAATATTTTGAAATAAATATTTGTAGCAATTGAAAATAATTTGTGCATGGAAATTCTTATTATTTGATAAGCTGTTCAACATTTAATCAATATGTTTAAAAAATGTGAATTTTAATGTATGAATAGACATTAATAGATAAGTATATATTTTTGTCACAAACAATTTTTGAGGGTTTAAAATTAAGATTTATAATTCATATTTTGGTAAATATTTCTTAAATTTATGTATCACTTTAACATGTTTTAAAAATACTTTGATAATATAAACAACATGAAATTTTATTGAATATTTTACACAGTAAATAAACAAGCAAGTATATGGGGAAAATATTTATTGAAAACAATAAATTATACAATATTTCAAATACATAGCACAAAATCATTTTTTAAATATTTCTAGTTTTCTGTTCGTTTTTGTATTATTACATTTCTTTTTTTATCAGATCATTAACTTTCTTACAGTAATTTTTTAGTAAAATATTTGTTGAAGCATACACAATAATTTTCATAATATTATACACATTACAACCAAACTGAAAATAAATTTCTAAGATTATGTAATGTTATGTTGCATACAAGGAACCTCTGATTTTTACATTGCATAAATTGTTTTTCAAATTCTTGTGTGACAATAGTTTAACAATTAAACAATAGTTAATTTTTATAATTTTTACTGTTTCATAGATAGGAAACTTCAATCCCCCTGTATTCATACTTTGAATTAAAATATCACTACCATCGCTTAACTCATCATATTCTTTAATGAGGAAACTGTTATATGTTTCACACTTAATTTTTTTAAAAACAAGAATGGGTGCAATATCCAACTGTATAGGTTAGGATTGTGGGCAGATGATTTATGCTTTCTAAATCATTATTACATATAACTGTATTTAAATCGTTTATTAATTCATTGCTATCTAAAATTAAAGTGTTTTGAATTTCATCATCAAAGTTTTCGACAATGATGTTTCCATGTGTATAAGATTTTAGTGTCAAGGAAATTAAACCTTGAACTCTTAATTTGTTTCTGTCTCATAAATCTGGGTAAGTGATACACTGTATTGAGACTCAGCTATATATATATATATATATATATATATATATATATATATATATATATATATATATTTGCCTATAAAGTCCAATCGTTCTTCTAAACAATTGGTTTTAACTTTCCAGTCAATTGGAAATTTATATTTAACTCTTTTGCACAATAATTAACAATTTCAATAATAGCATTGGTGGAGCGAATCAAAGCTAGATGAGTCTCAAAGCTTAATTTTAATGTGTCTAAAGAAAAATGTTTCCATTTCTAGAGCCACAAGGAAAAAATTTTGCAAAAATAATAATCTAACATCTGATGGTAAAGTAGTAAGTGGCTGTTGATACTCTTTTTTTTTTTCTTTTTGCAATTCCCTTATATAATGTTCTCACATTTACAATATCCCACCAAATTGACATCAGTTTGTTAAAGTTGTTGTTGCTTCATAATTCAATGAATCATAAATGGGACCTGCAACTTTCAATCCTTCTAAGCAATGTCTATTAAAAACTTGCAAAGCTAATTTCACATTCTGTCTTTCCAAATTTGATGACATATATATAGATTTTGTTATTAGTGTGTGACAATATATGACTATATTTGTAGATTCAATTTCATGAAATTTTCTTACAGTACTTGAAGAAGCAGTATTTCATTTTTCTTCAGAAACTGAATTATAAAAATTAGGAAAATAAAAAGCTTTATCTGAATTGTTTTGGATAAGCACACACAAACTATTTCTAATATTTTTAAGTAAATATACAGAATCAATGACAAAAAATAAAGACCTGTTATTATCAATGGGATGATTATAATTAATTTTTAGTTTGGGGGAATTTGAATACCGGGACATTGCCTTTCTATTAATGGCATTATTATCACTACTGACACATATTATTTTAAAGCCTATATTTTCTAGTCCAACTAGTATTTTTAATATGAATGCGCGCAACAGACCTCCAGAATAAGTCTTGACAAAATATATATGTACTGCATTTTTATACATTGATTGAATGCTTTGAAGCATGAAGACATAAGAAGCGGTAGCCACATCATTTAAATTTGAAGCAAAACCAATCACATTACCACCTCCATACTCTACAGCAGCTTTCAGATAAATTTCAACCATCATTAAAACTACTGTCTTATCATTTTTTTTAAAATCCATATATTTATCTTTAATGTAAGATAAAAAATTATCAGAACTTTATTCTTTTAAGGGATTTGCTGCATAATCAATAAATAAACGTTTTAATATAGCGGGGAGGCAATAAAATAAAAAAAGTTTTTACGTAAAAGTTTATAAGAATGAGGTGATATGGAATATAGCAAAGCACAAAGGATTAAAAAATCAGAGGAATATCTCCAATGATGCTTCGGTTTGGTTTGTTTGTCGCTCAACGGTCATTTTTGGCACACAAAGGCTAATTAGCCTGGGACCTACAGTTTAAAGAGGATTCCGAACCACTACAAACATCCAGGCCAAATGTGAGATTGGAACCCACGAACTGTTGAACCGAAGGCAACTGCTAGCCGTTCGGCTGCCAGCTCGGCCCGATGATGCTTCGAACTTTATAATAATAAAATTTGTTCCTTGATAAAATCCAGTAAAATTTTGTTATCCTTTTTTAATTTATCAATGATATGTACAAGTAAATTAAGCAATTATTTTCTTTTCCTTTATCATCAACAGTACATTTTTCAATAGATTTTAAAATATCAAATATGACATTAATGTTGTTGGTAGTCATTGGAAAAATGTAATTGTCTAACTTGTCAAATTTAACACTTTTAATTGTACTTACCACAGATAAAGATTTGTCAATGGTGACAGCAGCTTCTAATACTGGACATGAAGCAGAAGTTACAAATAAAAATATAACAAAATTATAATTTTTAAAGATATTCCAGTTAGAATCGATGACAACATTTTCTAAGCAGTTTTTCGGTTCATCAAAAGAAATTAAAAAAAATTTTTTTTTCATACAACTCTTTAGTCTTAAGGGTTTCTTGATAAGTTAAGTCTTAAGGGTTAAGGGTTTCTAAGCAGCTAATAAATTTTTATTTTCCAACCTCAATTTCTTAAAATCGGGCTCAGCCCTATAGCTTTTTACTGCAGAAAAATAAGCTGGGCAATTTGGAAACTTGGATGGAACAGCATGGGCTTTTAATTTGTGATGAGGTAGAGGAACACTAATTTTTTTCCCCAGATTTTTCATCACATATCTCCGAATGCCTCTGAATGTCCGTTTCCATGACATAAACTTCACCAATCTATGGAACAAGAAATAATGTATTGATAAAAATATCCAAAATTTGTAATTCCATTCATTTACAAGAGAAGTTAATACATTTTTTTAATTAGAAAACAAAAAGTTGTTCAATAAATTATTTTGTATTTAAAAAATTTGAAAAACCATTAAATTTCAATTAATTTAATAAAATTTATTAGTTTATTAAATTTTTATTTATGTGAATTCACAGTTTAAGGATGTTAAATTTTTTTTCTCGAATAATATCATAAATTTTTTCTAGTGATTTATAATAAATAATACACGTTGTAGATTGATAATTCAAGGTGTAATTAAATAAAAAATATATTACAGTTTTACTATTATAAATTATATTACTTAATGCATTAAGAAAATTTTGCACAGCTATTTCTTATAAACTAACTGATGACAGATGAATATTTTCACTTATGTTGTAATTAACTATTTAAAATAATATATATATATATATATATATATATATATATATATGTATAATATCATTTGATACAAAACTATGTTACAATAAGTTAATTTAAAAAATAAAACCACAATTATAATATTTTGATGGTGTTAAACAGACCATAAGGATATCAAATTATTCAGATATCTGGATTAATAATAATATTAATTTCAATTTTTATTTTAAAATATAATTCGTTTTCATAATTTAACGAGAGATGCGAGTTTAATATTAAAAATACCATTGAAACTGGAGAAATCTAACGTTACTATATGGTAAATAAGTATGTTTTAACTGCATATATATGACATATATTTAAAAAAGATTTTACTTTTAAAACACTTCGATATGTTAAAGCTATACACGAATAATTACTACTATTTAAGATTAGAAAATTATTACGATATTATAATTATTTAATATAAGCAAAATACGTACTCTGGAGTTTTTAATAGCATTGAAGTTTCCTTAAGGAATGACTTTAAGCCATTTGTTTAGCATTTCTTCCTATTTTTTAGGAAATCGAAAAACACTTATTTTTTCATTTTTGTCGTATTACCAAGGCAATTAACCACGGAACATTTGTAGGACATGATGACAATAATATCACTTGAAACTAAAAGAAATGTATTACAGACTTTAGCAACCAAAACACAAATGCGCGGGCAAAATGGCGACACTAGAATTGAAACGTGTTTAACAGCTTCGCCTCCAGAACATGAGTCATACAGGACGGGATATAGTGGTAGTTCGGCTTTCACTGTAGGAAGTGTTGCCTTAGCTCTTGTGACGTGATCTGTTAGACTTTCTTGTAACAAAGGGATGCGTGAGAACAACACAAGAAATGTGTTTTAAAAATTAAGATAAATGAACAAAATTTGTGTGACGTAGAAAATGTTCTGAAAATTTCAAATTATATTAATATTTAATATTTTTTTTAACTAATTAAAAAATAGCAACATTATTAACAGCGTGGCTTTCGTTGTCTTTATCGGAAGGTAGTGAGTTCGAATCTCGGCTTAACCGAGTGTTCTTTGGTTGAGGCAGGCACGTCTTCCAAGTGATATTTCTGGGATCTATATGGGGCTCCCAGCAGGCTCCAGGTAAAAGAAAGTCGCTCAAGCATCTGAGAAGAAATTCAAGAGAATTTCTTCTAACCCCAAACAATATCACTGAATGTTATGCATTACAAAAAAAAAAAAAAAAAAAAAAAATGCTCTTGAGCTCTTTAGTAATAATGTATGTGAAAATAAAATCAAATAGTATTTGAATTATTCTTTAGATTTTAATTAAAATTGTATGATATCAGTAACAATACATAAAAATATCTCGCTTATAAGACGTCCTGCATAAAAGACTGAGTTTATTTTATTAATTTATATTGCAATAAACTGATTCTTGAATTAAATTCCAAATGCATTTAATGCTCAATCCTTCATAAGAGACTGAGTTTTTATTATTTTATTATTTATATATATTTATATTATAATAAACTGATTCATGAATTAAATTCTAAATTGAATGAGAAACATTAAATTTCTCACAAATTTTTATGACTTCGCCATGAAGCCCTCTCAAAATGATGCAATGTTTTCTGACGTCACTTTTATTTGATGGAAACTATCCTAATCTCTGACTCTTAATTGACTGTTATTCAGATATTTCTCTTTCAATTCATTATTGGAACGCTTCCAATCATGTATAGGATTCCATGTATCTTCTAATTTAGGTTTTAAACTTGTGAGAATGCAGGAAATCTCTTTTCTAAAAATTTGTGAAATTTCGACTTGTAGAAACTCGTGTAATTTATTTATTTTATTATTATGAAGATTCAAGTTATTAATTGCACTTGAAATGCAAAAGAAATGCACTATATTTTTTTAAAAAAAGTATTTGTTTTATGAGTTTCTTACTATTTAGTTTTTTATTTATAAATAGCTCATTTAGTATAAATGAAGGGATTTCTAGAACATCCTGTGTTCTCCATTATTAAAATGAATATAAAGGGGAAACAAAAGCTATTGAAATATGATGCCTTAAATATTTTAATGGATTTTTCATGCATTTAACTCAAATTATTAAGAGCCCATTGAAAACTCAGCTTTAAAACTTTTTAAAGTGCCAATTTTTGAAAATCATTTATACGTGACAATTACTCTGTGTACTTTTATTCCGAAAGTGAAAGGTTTTTTCTTCATAATTCAAATAAATATGACAAAGAAATTTTATTCAAATAAATATGAGAAAGAAATTTTTTATCATTATTTTACTGCATATGATTCAAATTTAGCTTTGCAATGCTGTGTTAAGAGTGCAAATATCTAAAAGATATACTTATTTGGTGTGTCTTAATATTTTACTCAATGTTTTCACCTATTTAATTTAAATAATAGTTTAGCTTTAAAAATTTGTCGAGCGAATATCTGAATATTGCTTTTATACCTATAAATCTTATTGTGTGTATGGTTTATCTACCATTATTCTGGAGATGACACGTTTTCTACGTAATTCACTAATATATGAATAAAATATAAATAAATGACACCTTTGAAAATTTTACTACATTCTTTACATACTTAACTCAAAATATTATTTTTTGCAAGAACCTTTTCAGCATATTTTAGCTCCCTAATTATTAATAGGTAATCGATAACAGTAATGGGAAAAAATTTTATATAAAATTTCAACTATAAATTATCAGAGTATACAGTGCCATTTTAAAACTTTTTTTAATTGACATCTAAAACGAGGTTAATTGGCTTTAATTTTCACACAATTCGCTTTAAATCTCATTTAATATATTGCAAACATGGAAAAAAATAGTCGTGAACGCCTTTTTTATGCATGCCATTAACGATGTCATCTTCATTAACCTTTCCCTGCTGGGTTGATGAGATTCTTGTTTGTCGACCGACACCCATTGATTACATTACAGGGAAAACTGTGTTAACATTCGGCTCTCCTTAATTCAAGAAACATATTAAATATTTTTTATACATCCACTGAAATTCGCAGCTATTACCGCCTCCCTGTTTGAGTGCGGAAAGCGCGGTCCTGGTTTCGAATCCGAGTTCGGACATGGATGTTCTTTCTTTCTCTGTCTATCCTGTCTTTGTCTTTTCTTTGTATGAATGAGTTGTGAATGGTGGCCTACCCTATATCTGGGTTCCTATGGCATCTGTGTACTGAGGAACTCCACATCAAAATATGGTTCAGTTGGAAAAATGGAGCAATGCAGCCCTTAATGCCAGCCTAGCTGGCGCAAAATAGCAACAACAATCCGTTTATATACTTTTTACTTCTGGTACTGAATTTCTTGCGAAATAAG
The DNA here is from genome assembly GCA_030067965.1 of Latrodectus elegans. Classification (NCBI taxonomy): domain Eukaryota; kingdom Metazoa; phylum Arthropoda; class Arachnida; order Araneae; family Theridiidae; genus Latrodectus; species Latrodectus elegans. The sequence continues at coordinate 75,374,004 of CM057812.1, read as the reverse complement.
ATATCGGCGCTGAGATAAAGTAATTGTATAAATGTTTGTATAAATATAAGTTACAAAAAATTCACATATTTTTTTTCACAATAGAAATAAATAAAAAAATGTGCAAATGGCTTCATTATCATTTGTATTCCGGATTACCATGTTAAACCCTTTGCTGAAGTAGACATTATCAGCTGTTGACAATGCTTGTACAAATATATAGGTTTTTCTGTTAAATATAAAAAAAATTCAGATATTTTATTACACAATAGAAATAAATAAAAAAATGTGCAAATGGCTTCATTATCATTTGTATTCCGGATTACCATGTTAAACCCTTTGCTGAAGTAGACATTATCAGCTGTTGACAATGCTTGTACAAATATATAGGTTTTTCTGTTAAATATAAAAAAAATTCAGATATTTTATTACACAATAGAAATAAATAAAAAAATGTGCAAATGGCTTCATTATCATTTGTATTCCGGATTACCATGTTAAACCCTTTGCTGAAGTAGACATTATCAGCTGTTGACAATGCTTGTACAAATATATAGGTTTTTCTGTTAAATATAAAAAAATTCAGATATTTTATTACACAATAGAAATAAATAAAAAAAATGTGCAAATGGCTTCATTATCATTTGTATTCCGGATTACCATGTTAAACCCTTTGCTGAAGTAGACATTATCAGCTGTTGACAATGCTTGTACAAATATATAGGTTTTTCTGTTAAATATAAAAAAATTCAGATATTTTATTACACAATAGAAATAAATAAAAAAAATGTGCAAATGGCTTCATTATCATTTGTATTCCGGATTACCATGTTAAACCCTTTGTTGAAGTTGACATTATCAGCTGTTGACAATGCTTGTACAAACATATAGGTTTTTTTGTCAAACATAACTATGAAACAAGTTATAAAATGCACAATTAAATTATGTTCCTTAATTACGTAGCCTTCAATGCGAAGACTGCAAATATAAAATTTTATTTACAGTGACATTTTCTTATGAACTAAAAGTATTTTGAAGAACCGGTCGTTAACAATTATGAAAAAGCTATAATCCTTCCTTTTCCTTAAAAGTATTCTTATTTTCCCACAGAATCGTTTTCTTTAAAAAAATTTTGTACATTAAAACTTCTCAGCAACAAAGGCAAGTTTCTTAAATATGAAATATTAATTGGTTATATTTCTTTTGCTTATATCGGAGTTCTACTGATGCATCCATAGAATAATTGTTCACTTTTTTGAAAACAATTTTCTGTAAAGCTCCCTTAAAGTAAGCGTTTAAACTGACATTCAGTTGGTTTCCCATGCAAATCACCAATGTATTTTTGTGATCAAATAAGAATGCATTTTTTTTACACCACTTTCATGATGTGAACTTTCCGAGTTCTTGCAGCACTTAAGTAGGATCCCATTATTTCTGAAAAGTTCTCCCAGAAAAAAAACTGAAAATATTTTTAAAAAATTTCTCACTAATAAATAGCACAGTGTGGCGGAATTTATACCTGACTTGGAGATGAGTTTCGCAGGTTTCTGGAAGGCTTAATATTGGTCGTACGGGAAATTTTCCAGAAATATCTATTATTTGCTAGCGGCCTCGCCAAAATATCGCCAAATCACTAGAAATACTTTTTTAAAGTAGAATAGTGCGCTATTTTTTGCTCAAAATCTGAGTATTTCAGATCTGTCTGGGGTATTTTAAGACAAATGTAAGTAATATTTAACAAATTTGTAAGAATTAAATATACCCATACATGCATATGTATAAAATTCTGCAGACAGTGACTATTAGTAAGTTATTGTACAGTAGAACTACAATAAGCCGAACTTCGTTTATCTGAATCGCTGATCATTCGATTCGATTTTAGAATTATCGAATTTCAGAAAAATAAATTTAAAGAAGAGAAATCTCAAAAAAAAAAAAAAAAAAAAGGTAAATGAAGGGAGATGAGATTAGAGAATGAGACTGAATTCAGCAACTTTATTTTGAAAATTTCTAGATGTTCAGAAGTGAAGACATGAGAGAATGAGTATGTGAGTCAGACACTGGATTTCAAATTGCAGATGATGGTAAACTTATAGCGAGAAAGAAGATGACGTCCATGTTGAAACAGATCATCAGTTAATGAAACATTTGCTATAGTTTTGAAACTGCTTTGAGGTGAATGGGAACGTCAGCTTAAGTGTGATGCACATACAAAATTTCAGTATCTAGTGAAGGCGTGTCCGAAAACGGATGATAAGGGCAGTGCTTAATCTGACCGAGATGTTCAGCATCGCTTACAGCTTTGCATGTACATAATGTTGTACATAATCTCCCATTTCCATCATGACATAATTTGTTAAAATTGACAAAGTGTCCTGATGGGATTTAGTATAAATTAATTTGGATGGTTGGTGTTTACTATATTTTTACGCACATTTTTATAACGTTGACAGAGTGTAATTTAAAGTTAAACTATGCGAATTATTTTGCAAAAAATATTTTTTAAAAACGACGTGCTTAAATTTGTTGCTGTTGATGACTAAATTTTAATGACTCATTTAATCACTTTGATGAGGTTTCACTGTTGATAAATACTAGATCCTGTAAAAAATTTTAGATGAATTTGATCCTTCTTAAGATTAAACTCATTTTTACATTTTTTATTCACACATGATTCTGTACAAATAGTGAATATAGGAAATTGTAATTTATCCATAAACAAACAAATAAACAAATATATATATATATATATATATATATATATATATATATATAAAATTTGCAGATTGTCTAGTACTAAATTGAAGTAAAAATGAAGAAGATGATGCGTATTTTGCAGCTTTTAATGTGCTGTCAAACAAATGAAATATGCTATAAGCATTTGAACATCATGCTTCCCTAAACAGAAAACCCTGAAATCTCACAACTTACTATGTTCCTGGCTTGATCCCAGCCGCTCTTGAACAACGAGACACAGATGTTGCTCTTCTTTCATGCACTGCTATTGGAATGGATGCTTTGGAGTATTCAGGTTTCTCTCCCATGTACATTTTTACATTAGTGAATATAGGAATTATCTATGAAAGATCTTATGCTGTGGTTGTTAAAGCCCTTTACAACAACCTTTGGTCGTTAGACATTAGTGTAAAATCACTTTCCGTAGTAGATATGCATACAAAAACAAGAAACCGGACACTCATATCCCCTTATTTAAATGGGTGGAGTGGTGTTTGTAGGGGTGGGATTGAATCCAGTACTCCGAGAATCGTCATTCCTCCACCACCTCTAATGAGTTGTGAGAATCTATTCGGGGAAATATTTGAGATCTGGCGCACGCCGTGGTCTGGTTGGTATTGGAAGGTATTGAGTTCTGATACCATCCCATTCAGAGACTCGTCCATTTTTTTTATAAACTACTTTTTTTTCTATGTAAATGTACGCTATCTTTGTACTGCCACGAACTTGTGACCCTGCGCTCGTACATCATTTGATGCGAAAAGCCCGCTCCAATTCCCCTTCCTACAGGTTTTAAGAAACAAAACGCCAAGATGAAGAGATTACATTGGCAACTCGTGTTACTTAGATTTGACATTTGATTCTATTTGATAGGTTTGGAAAGTTTACTCCATAATATGCTGCCAAAAGGTTTGATGGAATACTTTTAGTTGGAGCGGTGGATCTGAAAATGACTAATCACGAATCGCATAAACAAGGTGTGTGCTCACCCATCAGGTACACCTGTGATGCATATTTTATGATGAATATCTAATTTATCAGCTGATCGATTGCGGGCACGAAATTCAGCGCCATCTTGAAAATTTATTGCTAAATTTAGCCCTAAAAGTCGTTCTTTCTTTGTAAGATATTTCCGACTCCCCCTTTTTTTTCTGCTTCATTAAATAGAAATGAATTTCTGCAATTGATATTTGATTCAAATGTCAAACTAAAATAGATATCTGAAAATTTTAAACGCGTGTATCAATTAACTGATTGGACTAACGAAAAATTTCCTCGGTAATTTTGTTTGTTCAAGAGCCGTTTTTAATTGTTCAGCCTTTTTTAACCTTAAAATCAGAATTTGCGCAGATACTTTACAAAAATTTCCTTTTAATAGTTTTTATTGCAACAGTTTGTTGCATTTATTTGTCTGCAATTGGTTTCCGGCAGCATTTTTATACAAACTGAATGGCCATTAAACGTCCCAGTTTTGAACCTCCTCCAGATTACGGGACATCTGAGTCACATCTTATTACAAAAAATTCGTTTCTAAACTAGGCAACGGATTGTAGCGTATTATGCCCAAACCTCTAACGAACTTTTTTTTATTTTAAAACTTACGCGCATTTACCTAACTTTATGAATGCATAAAATTTATTTGTCAATAAATATCGAAGAATATTTTTAAAGTGAAAAATGAAACCCTTTAAAGTTTTCGAATGATTAAGCCTTGACATAAATATTCAATTAGATTTTTAAAAATCTCTTCAACTTTTAATGCATAGATTGTATTTTCACTCGAAAAATGATTTAATATTTTTGACAATGAATTCTCTCATTTGTGTCTCTATCATTAACGTGCAAGCATTTGGGAGTGAGTGGAAACCCCTCTGGGCACTCCCAACGACTCATTTGCTAGATGTAACAAAACATTTCAATTGTTGTTGGAATCGAACCCTAGAACACACATTAGGATACCTTTACATTGATTGCTTTTGATTGAAATCTGCTTCAAAATCTTTGGACCAGATTTTGAGCCTGATCATCTGTTTCTCGATCAATCTCTAACAAATGCTTGGTTTAAAAGTCTATTACGATGCCTGTATTCGCATCTGTTTGTTTGAGACCAGTAATTAATGAATAGTGATAAGAGGTTTAAGTGACACGCTATTTCTTTCGTGTAAAATATTAAGGACCTCGCAATCTTTAAAAGGGGAATAAATTCATTGTTTTCAATTATAAATATCTCTCTTTGTTAACATTAAGCACAGAATTTCTTTTTTAAGCGACTGAAATTTTGATGTAAAAATCATTGAAAAGTTGCTCTTTTCTTAACATATTTGTAATATGAAACGAATTTTTTTTTTTATCTTTAAAAACTATAATAGTAAATGAACCGAACTGTTTGCTGTATAGTAAGTCTTAGCTGTCAGTTCTAATGTTCGAGTGTCAGATTCCCATTTCGATCGGGAATGTTTGTAGTAATTTAGAATCCACGGCAGATTGCAAGTTCTGGATGAATTAACTCTCATATGCAAAAACAATTGCTTTGTGTCAACTAGCTTATAATATTTTAAATATCAATCGAAATAAATTTTAATTACTTGTCAAAGTAATAATTAAATTATTGATAAATATCTAAAATAATTTTTTGTGATGATTAAAATTAAAAAGAAAAATATATATAAATTCTTGTACTAAGCTTTTTTTATGCTTATTAAATACGTTTTTCCCTGCTACAGTGGTTTTCACAAAATCTTGTAATAATAGAGTCATATATATATATATATATATATATAATATATATATATATATATATATATATATATATATATAAGTATTACAAAAAATTGTGTGTAATTTTAGATACGTATAATTCCAACATCTATGTAATATTTAGTTAGAGTTTACATATTATTAAAATTAATTAAAATTAGTTTTGCTTACATCAGTCTTTTGGAAAAATTAAGTATTGAAACTCTTTTCTTGTTTGTTTAGTGACTCTCAAAAATCCTATGACTTTTGGGACCAACTTCTTCTTATTTTTTGCTTTCTTATTAAGATTATCTAAATTTTCAACTTCACCTCTTTATTTTTCGATTAATTAAGATAAAATTTTGTTCAATTTTTTTTTATTTTTTTGTACTGTTATTCTGTTTGTTTTAAGCAATCAAATGCTAATTTATTGCATTAAACTTTTGAATAATAATTTTTGTGTACCAAAATCTTGTCATTGGGTTTTTATATACAGTATTATTTTCAGTTACTTGTATGAGCCAAACTGAGTTTCATACAACCTTTTGTTTGTTCATACAAAGTTTTTAGCTACCAATTTTTTCTGAAATAAATATAATTTTACCTGAGTTGCATGTTTTTATTATGTTAAGCAATAATCATGCCCATTTTAAGTACACCACAAAGAAAATAAATGTGTTTCATTTATAGAGAATAAAACAAAATTCTTTTTTTCTTTCTTTGTGATCTCCAAACTTTTTAATATACTTTTTAAATAGATACGTAATATAGCTAATGTGATTTCGAAGGTTCTTTTTGACTTATCTTTAGGGTCAGGATACTTGAAGAAAAGATTTTGTAGATGTAAAATTACTTCTTTGTAATACATCAACATCGTACGAAAGGACTTTTAATGAAAATGATGTTTGCTAAGATTTATTAATCTCTTCTTGGTCATTTATAAATAAACTTCCATAATATTTCTCAATAGAATATATATTTTTATCTTTAATTTAACAAGGCATGAGCGGAATTTGAAATATTTTTTAAATGATTTAATGTAGTAACTATAACACTTAATTAGAATAATATATTATTAATACTAAAAGATTATTATATTTTTCTAATATTATCAAGTTCTGATGTCAGTTAACTGAAATAATAATAGTTATATATTAATTTTACACATATTATTTCATAAAATATGTTCCATATATTCGTTATCTTGTAATGCAACATCTATAATAATATTTTTATCATCGATGTTAGTAAAAATAATATATTATTATTATTACATGTATATAAATATTATAACAATATTTGTATCAATACTTACTGATAATAATAATTTGTATTGTTTCTATTATATTTTAAGAAGGAGGAAAAGTTTTTCGGTGTCTCATCATGTATCGATCAAATAATTGGAAAAGTGACTGAAATATTTCGTTTACTTTTGTTGCGGATAAGTTTTTCGGTGTCTCATCATGTATCGATCAAATAATTGGAAAAGTGACTGAAATATTTCGTTTACTTTTGTTGCGGATAAGTTTTTCGGTGTCTCATCATGTATCGATCAAATAATTGGAAAAGTGACTGAAATATTTCGTTTACTTTTGTTGCGGATAAGTTTTTCGGTGTCTCATCATGTATCGATCAAATAATTGGAAAAGTGACTGAAATATTTCGTTTACTTTTGTAGTATCAACAACGGTTTCCTTTGATGAATGGCGGTCCTCATGTTGTAACATATTTCATTTGAATTCGTCGATTCTGCATTTTGGGTTATATATATATATATATATATTACACGGGAGAGAAACAACTTATCTATATATATATATATTCTTTCAATAAAAAAATGCTAGTAATAAATTATCTAAAACTACCTTTAGAAAATTTTTAAAAAAAGTACAAATATTTTCCAAAGAATTTTAAGTAGTTATAATGTAAAATGCCTATTGAAGTTCTCGCGAGATTTTGTTGCTCCGAAAATTGTTGTCAAAGTTTCAGACAATTAATGTGCCATCTCTCTGCAGAGAACTTCAGGAAGCGCTTCCTATCTGGTTATCAGTACTTCCTGTTCTAGTCGCTGTTCGAATTTATTTCCGGTGAGGCATTTAGCGCAAAATGCTTACCTACAGCTTTCTGAAGCAGCTTCCTTCCCCTTCAGAGAGAAATCGTGCATAATCGCGAGTAGGAATCTCTGTTCTCAATTTCGATAGCTGAGAGCGCTACTGACGAAGACAATAATTGGACCGCCATCTCCCGTTGAAGCAAATCGAAAACTGTTCAATTACGATGATATATAAAGAAAACCTCTCATCTATCTCTAAAAGCATTAAATATGTCGAGATCAATTTTTAGGTTTTGTTGCGTCTTTTTTGTTAAATTTTTTATATTTTTTTATAATTAAAAACGATATAAAAATATTAAATAAAAATGAAATTGTAGTTTTAATTTTAAAGAATATAAAAAAATCCGAAAATCCACTCCTGTTGGATTAGATCATATTTGTGTGTGTGTCTTACATCATTAACCGAAATACTGTAGTTTAGTATAATTTATGCTTTATATTTGGTAAATGAGATTCCTTTAAAATCACTTTGAAGATGTTTAACAATATATTTAATGAATTTTACTTTATATAGAAAATAAATTAAACCTCTCATATTTTATATAAAAGAAATCATTTCCTTATGGTGTTTTTTCATCTTTAATTTCAAACGCAAAAGATTGGCATTTATTATTCCTTAAAAATTCAACTTTTGCTCTTTACACTGTTCGAAAAATTTTGGGGTTCATTGAAGTTACCCTAATTAATGACTGGAACTAAATAAAATATCTACATTTCAGTTCATAACAAAGAAAAAAATCATTTAAAGTAAATGATTAAATAATACAGAGTTCATTGTTGTCAAAACCGAAAAAAATATAGTTATTATGTTTTTGCCAAAAACAATTTTTGACACTTACTTAGTTGTGAATTTAAACCGTTTACTTTTGTTTTGAGATAATGGAACTATATGTAAAAGTATCCCAATGCAGGGCATCATTTCTCGTAGCGTAGTGGCTATTTGTGGATCACTTTTTTCATAGGATGGATGCCAATTGATTATAATCTTGTCAATGGACTATAATAGCAAGTGAAGCCCGATATACCTTGCCGACAGCTCATTGAAATAGAGTTGGAGATATAGTCACAATCCGAAATTTTTTCCAAGGTTGTCTCTCTGCTTGCATTTCAAATTATTTGTTTCGTTGACCTTAAAGCCTGGTGAAGGCGTTTTTTTTAACAAAACTTTGGTGCAGAAAATGATTGAGCTGTTTACTGCTGAGTTTGAGCGTAGCCATGTTTTTATGTTAGAAACAAAAGCATTTAAAATAACTTCGAATTCGTTCAGGAGAAATCATATTACACTGCTGACCATTGCAACACTCAGAAGGAAGCATGCAAATAACGTGAAATTCACAACATGCATTAGTAGACGTGGGGTATGCAAATGATATCAGCGTAGACTCACGCCTATGGCGCCACTTCAAAGCACTATTTAAGGCTTAGATATTTCGACAATTGTGTTCTTCTTGTGGGTCTTTTTTTTTTTTTTTTTGAAAAAAAACGATCAATTATGCCTTGTAGAAAACAGCAATCACTTTTGATCAAATATACGAAGGTGTTCGACAGAGGTAGGATAGTGGCCTACCTAGATTGTGGATCATCTTTCAGATAAATCGGTAGTCGTGTTGGACGAAACCAAACAACTGCTGGATGCAGGAGGTTACGATGGACCGACGTGTTCAATCGCATCCACCTCAGGCCACGCGATGACAGGCAAATATTGAGCATGACAGTGCTCACATCATAAATCATATCACAGCACATTCGGTCTGTAACGCATCATCCAGTGTTTGCGCATACCATTCAACGCCGTTTACAGCAGAGTGGTCTTGTCCGCAAGACGTCTATTGCCTTTTATGGAGAATCACAGTCCAATGATGTGTTGAAAGAAGGATGAGAATGAAATCATATTATCTTTACTGATAAGCCACGCTTCCGTCTGCAACACTACGATGGTTGTATTAGAGTCTGGAGACACCGAGAAGAGAGAATTCTAAACAGCTACATTATGCAACGCTGCACTGGTTCTACACCGAGTATTATGGTATGGGGTGGTATTTTATATGACTCTCCCACTCCTCTAGTACGCGTTGCCAGTACTTTAAACACAGCGCTATATCTTGGTGATGTTGGAGCCAGTGCTCCTTTCTTACCTTCAGGACTTGCCCACACCCCTATTTCAATATGATAATGCGCGACCACAAGTTGCCCGCATTGTCCAAATGTTCTTCGTCAATAGCCAGATTGAATTGCTTTCCTGGCCTGCTCGCTCTCTGGCTATTTCGCCGATAGAAAACATGTGGTCCATGGTTGCTCAACGATTGATCCAGATTATCGGCAGCTGCCACACCAGATCAACTTTTGCAACGTGTGGAAGCTGGTTTGTCTGCTGTACCCCAAGAACACAACCAAAGTTTTTTTGAATCAATGCAGAGGCTTTCCGCAGAGCTGATTATGAGACTTTTTACATGTGCTACACCATTTATGGAAAAAATTCTCGGAGAGTTGGGCAGATAATCAGCGGTGTGACAGCAAATATATATTTCCACTTCAGTTTCACGAAAATTTTTTCCTTTAATGAAATATTTTTATAATTCAAGTCAGTAATTTAATTGTTATCCTTTTCCATCTTAGGCTCTTCCAGACCGAGGTGAAAACTTCCGCTGTCTTGCCGCTCCATCTGGCGTTAGTTTTCAAAACTTCCGTAGGGGAGTATTCAAAGCATTATTACTGGTTGAAATTGCTTGTCAATCAATGTTTCGAAATTAGCGAGTCTGCCAGATTTCGCGCATTATATTGTGAAAATAAAAGCACTAACGCCATAAAAACAGCCAAAAAAAGAGTTTTAAATTTACTCCTAACAACGTGCCTAACAGTTGCTTACATCAAATTACCCTAAAGGTTCTTACAAAAGGGGTGAGGAAAAACGGGTCAGTTCAAATGTCCAGCGAAATTGACACCGGAATTACCCGTTGCCGTCTTAGGGACAATTAACTGCCAGTGATTTTAAACAAAAAATTATTTTATTTACATTTTAGAGTTTGGCTTTTATTAATTTTACGAGACTTGATACATTGACTTAAAATACTTTTGAATCTGAATGGAACAAATAATTAAAAACTATTATATTTCAAAAAAATAACTTAATATAAAAAAATATTTAGTTTTTTCAAGTTTTTTTAAAACTAATTTATATATATATATAATCATAATTTTCACAAAATTATTGTAACTGTAATTACATTTATAATAATCATTATATCCATTTTTATATAATTAAAATTGCTTAGAGCTTGCAAGAAAGATTATCATTTTTTTCATGTTATTCTACATTCTAACTTTATTCCTCCTCAATATCAATAAAATTAACTAGGTTGTTAAAATTTTCAAAAATAAATGTTCTCAGAGCAAAATCCTAAGATAGCGTTACGGTAAAAGAGTGATTAATCCGGCAATTATGTGCAATGGCTATAAATAATTCCCACTAAACTCGGTAAATGTGATAAATTATCGAAATATATGCATAATCCCTAATTCGTGTTGGGAAATGTCATAAATTTCGATTACTTTGTAGGAAAATGATATTTTAATTTTAGAGAATAAATATTTTTGAGCTATATTAAATCTTTCGTACAGAAAAGAGTTAGAAAAACATCATGAGGAAAACATACAATAATCTCTCAGTTTAAGAATTTAAATAATTGTTATTTGTATGTTCATTTCAGTAAATATTATAAGACCGATGTATTAGATAATAATATAAGTTATATATATATCTGATGTAAAAGGTATTCAAAAATACAAAATGATCAAAATTACTAAAAGAAAATGAAAGTTTATATTGTTATTTCAGTAAATAATTAATTTTTATTCAAACAATACATAACTTTAAATTGTGAATATAAACTAGTTCTTATAAAACGATTTTATATTTTGTTATAATTAAAATATCTGAAAAATAGAAGAATTTAGATTATTAGAATTGATAAAAACACTTCCTTGTCAAAATAAATTGAAACCATATTCTTAAAAAGAATTTATGTTTGCTTTAAGTTTACATATATTAGACACTTAGCATTATAGTTTGCCAGATTTTTTACATTTGCGCTCTGTCTCTCAAAACACCTGGTTAATATCATCGAATTTCAGAAAAATGATTTTCTAATACTATCGTTAACTAATTTTAAATTTCCGCTAGTTTGATTTCTACTCATACACATTTCCGAATCCTATTCTAATTATGATTTTTTATCTCAAATTTATATAAAAGTACAACTTGAGCCTTTAAAATTATCTATATTTAAAAAGTACTGTTATTATTTGTATTATTCTCTTATTGCATGTTTATTCTATAAATTATATTACTATTTTTATTTTTTTTTTTGAGATGGAGCGTCAAAATTGCAGTATCGTATCTGAGCGCCAATTGTGCTCGCTATGCCACTGCCTGTCAATCGAATTCTTCTCTCTTTTCTCCAAACAATATTCTCACTTTGAAGTGAAGTAGCTCTTTCTAAATCTTCTCTTTCTTTCAAAGTACGACATTCCCCGTTATTAATTTTTAGAACGTTCAATGCAAATGAATGAAACAAAAAAAAGTTATCAAATTAAAAAATTAACTTCATAAAACATAATTAAGAGCATTTTAAGCCTTTCATTTGTATTGTAGTGTGTTATAATGTATTGTTATCATTCGTTTTGTTATTGAAGTGCTTTTATGGTTTTTCACTGAACTTTTAGTACAAACTTAATTTTCTTTCAACGATATATATAATTTTCAAATTTAAAATATGTTTAATTTCTTACCAGACGCAAATATTTTTAGTAAGATAGCATCGTATCCTTATTTATCATACCTCAATAGTGTATAGTACTTTTTTTTTTTTTTTTCCATGAAATAAGTTGAAAGTAAAATTAAATGTCTTAATGTTTGTAGAGGTAAAAACTCATTATTTTTGCAAAATGATCAAAAATCAAATTAAAATATTTGTTTCACTATTGTTCTGATAAACATGTTATAATTCTTATCATTAGATATTTTATTTTATTATGATATATATATATATATATATATATATATATATATATATATATATATATATATATATATTTGTAAAATGCATTTTTTATATTATTTTCCTCAAATGTTTAATACAAAGGTAGTCTTTTTGCAAAATCTTAGTATATAATATAATTGAGCAAGGTAACACAAAACAGTTTATAATATTTCATTTTTAAAATTTATTTAAATGAAGATAAACAAAGTTGATTTAGAAGTGCATGTCGTAGCTACTTTTCCAACGCTAATAAACAAGAATTGAACATGCATTATTTACAGATATTTATTATATTTCATTGAGTGAGAAAAACTAATTCTTGTTCGATTTGCAAGTGTTTCCCTACCGCATCGTAAAACATCGGGAATCACATGGGGAGCAGTTTTTCCCAGAAACTTCCCCTTCTTTAGATTATTGCTGTGTAGACGGAAATCAACCATGTTAGGCGTTAAAAACATTTTTCTTCATGTGTGGTGTAGTGTACAGAGATTGATTTTCAGAAATAAGGAGTTTGATTTATAATCAAAATTCGTATCGAAATATTGATGCAATACTTTCAGCTTAAAGTAAACAAAAATGTTCATTTTGTAATTGCCCGAAAAAAAGGGCAATCTAAACCAAATTTTGTACAACCTTAATGAAATTAGAATTTGGTTGAAATTTACTCGCGGATGGAGATGACATTTTAAAAATATTTGCAAAAATTTTAAACACTAAAATTTAACGTAGCTCTGTTTTTTGCAAAAGATCGAAAGTTTCTATCATGAAAATAACAATCCTATATTAATCCAGTGGAGCCTATTTTAACTTGTGACCCGTTAAAATATGCTCCACTGTAGGATTTCTGAACGGAGTCTTCTGTAATATACATTTCTGATGCGATGTCCTACTGAATCCTTTCATGAGAATAAGGAAGGCCTGCTGCTGACTGGGATCATGAGTCATCACAAGAACTGTTTTAGAAATTTTGGGCGCTCATTTACTACGGATTTAGAAAATCTCAAATATTTTTATCTTTTTCCTATTTCTTTTAATTTTTTTTTTCCTAACTTAAAATACTATGTTTAAAATGCAAAATTATTTCATTGAAATACAAATTTGAATTGTAGTTTTAAAGAGATGCTTGTAAAAACGTTTAAAAATTTTATTATTTAAATCTATATAATTAAAAAAGGGTAATATCACAAATACTTTTTATATTATAATCTTACTTCTTATAATGTATATTACTTTTTAAATACTTAAATATTAATTATATTTTCCAAAACTTATTTGATACAAAAACTTTTCCCTTTATACAGCTTTTTTTCTTTGTGAAAGAAACATTTTATTTTTCCAATCTGAAACATTAAATTCATCATTTTTAAAGAATAAAGGAAAACAAAAGAAATTTTTTACGCAATTTTTTCACAAAACAATACTTTTTTTTCTTTTTTTTTTTGTAAATAATTATATATAAAATGAAGAAGGAACAAATTTTTCACAGAAATATGTTTATTTTGTAAATAATTTATACATAAAATGAAATAAATTTATTGCACATAAAATACGTCATACATTAAATTATAATAAAATATTTGTAAGAAAAAAAGAAAACTATGAAATTATCGATAATTTTAAGCAGAGTAATAAAAGAAAACAATTATGATTTTAAAGTACAAAGACAGCAAAGTTTACATATTTCGAAAACATTTGCATGAGAATTAAAATTTTTAAAAAAATATATAAAGCCACTTTTTTTAACACCAAATTATTTTTTTTAGATGATATGTAAATTGTTACAGCTGTATTTTCTCCAATAAATTTACCCAGTACAATAATCATATTTCAAAACACAGAAGAATTTAAAAATTTTAAAAATAACTTACGTATAGACTTTCTAAATTATATCCATTTTTTGAAATTAAATATAACTAAAACACATAAAAAGTAAAAGCGGTTATGCACATGAAATAAAAAATGCAATTTGTAAAAGGTTTATTTATTTACTTCTTTTTTGTAGAATTGGAATCCAAATTGTTGATAGTTCGTGTTTTTAATTTCCTTTTACTTTCAGGCTTTCCCTTTTGTTTATTTTTGATTTTCCTTGGTAAATACCATTTTTAAGTGTATAATTATTAAGAAGAGCATTAGTAGATGAGCTCATAATTTTAATGCTTATTCCTTCAAGTCAACAGTTGCAAACTGTGTAATCCCACGTGTCTTCAGAAACTAGAAAGTTTTTTACTACATTAATTATTAAGTTACGTTGGTTTCAAAATTCATGCTCATAGTCTTCAGTAATTAATTTTGATGTTACAATGTAAATATGAAGTACAATATTGGTTACAAATTCTGATGGATGAAGTAAACCACCTGTATCACATTTTTTTAATAAAACTACAATCTAAATCTACATCAACACGTTTTTCCAGTTATTATTTTTTTACGACACATATAATGATTTTATTAACGATGTGAGAACAATATACAGCTAAATATGTTATGATGTCTGTTATTTCATCTCTATCAGAATCTCTAACTTCTGAAATATTTCATTCAGTAACATTTCCCTTTCATCAGAAACAGGATTTTCAAGCACATTTATATCAAAACTGCCTATGCTACCAGTTTTAATTGCTTTCTTAAGCGAAGTTTACTAACAGTTTCATAAATCTGCCTTATATATTTATGATATTGATCACCGGACATGCTTCTGTATTGACCGATACGAGATTCAAATTTTTCAATTTGAATCTTACTTAACAATAATTAATTGACTGAACAATTATATTAATTGAACAATATTCAATTATGTTTAAAAAAGCCTGAGAAGTACGTTAAAGCCGAATGTGTTTCTCTGGTTAATTTGCCATTATCTGCGTTCATGTGTTCTAAATGTTCATGTTTGGGACCAATTGTGTATCTAACATATTTACAAATTTAAAAATCCTTTTCTAACATCATCAGATTTATTTGTAATTGGTTGACACATGGGATTTAGCTTAAATTTTCCTTTAGAGATTGATTTAACACATTAGCTATATTCCACCACTTGAAAATATTTCAGTATGATTAGCTATTTCACTATAATGCAAAAGATTGTTTTTTTCCTAATTCTTTCGTACACTGGATCAAATTGCTATTGAAAATGTTTAAAGCCTGGCTAACATTCTGGTGCTCTAAATGTGTAGGCCAAAGAGCTTTCCGTGTTAAACCAAAGCCAAATTTCAACTATTGCGATGACTCAATATTATATATGTTTCGTAAAAGGGGGAAGGAAGGTGTTTGAAACTCTTTTCCATTCCCAAATGGAAGATAAGAAATAAAAAAAAACATTTTTTGATTGATGCAGTTGTTTCTTACAAATTTCATAAAATGCACTGAAACAATTAATGAAACCTCGATGGATCTTCTGGATGTTCATATTGAACTTAAAAATTAGGTGGGTTACTGAAATTCGATACATTTTTACGATTTATTGAATTATTGTCAGCCATAATTTGAAAGCCTCTAATCCCAAAACTATTTCGTTAGTTAAAGCACATAACTTATCAGCTACAATACAGTTTACTGAGAAAATGTGAATCATATCATTAAAAGACTGCCTAACATGAAAACGTAGGCCAATTTTCAGAAGAGTTTACTCCAGTAAGCAGGAATTTCATTCATATTTAAGCAATTTTTTAGCTCAGAAAAATTTATAAATTAGAATTGTTTATCATAACTTTCTTTGCTTGAAATACTGTTTAATATGGCTTTGTTAATATGCTCCTCCTCCAACAAACGTTTTCTTTCGTCAGGATCACTACACACAATTTTAATGGTGGCAGACAAATATGTAGGGCAGTTGAGAAATATTGACGGTACTGCACTTCCTTCAATCTCGGTTTCTTTAATTTTGAAGTTAAGTTTTCACCACTTTTTCTATTAAAAATGATGTTGTGAATTCAATGTATTCTTTAGCAAAATGTCTTGCACAAGCCTGAAAAATAAAATGCATCAAAATGAGTTTGAACCAAACACCTATAAATATATGTTTATGTATCTAAAACACATGGAGAAGAAACTTTATCATATTATTAATGAGTCAATAATTTATGAATTAATAACATTAAATTATAACTTTTGAAATCCAGATACATGGACTTTATTTGTTTTGTAGTAGTTGTCATTGTATTTAGTAACACAACACGAGTTTGGCATCTGAAAAAAATATTAATATAAATCAAAAATAATATAAATGAAATATACTTGTTTTTATAGAAATCATCTTAAAATATAAAGTTAAAATTTATTTCAATTCAACTGAATTACAATATCCTCTTTCAATATTTTCGTTGAATTATGAAGTACTTACAGTAAATTCTAAAATATTTTTTCATTGCATAAGTTTTTTCATAGCCTTCTATAAATTCTAACATTTACATTAAATTTAACGAAAAACTCTTATTTCTTAAGAATATTATTAGATACTCATTCATACTTTTACATTTGGACCTGGTAATTTCTGAAACTTCATAATAGAAGACATTATAAATATGTTTACATTTATGTAAGCAATAATAAAATTTCTCCTCGAATGATTCGAAAGCCCTAATTGCATCATTAAAATTTATTACTAAGCAATATCATATCTGTTCTTGATGAATATTAAATAAACCAATGCGACTTGCAAAAAAAGACTCTTCAAACAATGTTCTACTCTCAGATTCAAATTTAGAAATGATTCAGTTTTAATTTTAGGTTGCTATAACTATGAAATATATAATTCATCACATCAAAACATTATAATTTAAAATATATATATATTCTTATACACTAGTTGAAAAGGCAATGCAGTACTCGGTTGGTGAATGACTTAAGCAAAATGCATCTTAATGATAGTTATCACAAAGGAGCATATAAATTTACAAGGCTTCAAATCCTAGTGAATAAGTTATTGAAAGATTATTAGAATTAAAATCAATATTTACTTATGTAATATTTTGCTAAAATATTTTGTCATTTACTGTATAATTTATTTCAGGTTACTCACAACATTATCTGTAATGTTATAAGGAGCATCTAAATCGATTAAAAATCTTGAAGCATTTGTTAGCGTCTGCGACTTTAGATGCATTTCTTTCTGATTCAACCCTGCCATAATTTCTCTTGACTAGTTGAACAATCTGATATGAACTGGAACAACTGCATATTTTTTATTTTAATTAATTTATCTCTTCCTGGTTTCATTTTATTCTCAGAAGCATGTTGGGGCACAACTGCACCCAATTATGGAGGTAAGCACAGTTTGCTGAATACTCTAAACTGCATTTCAATTCAAGTTATAACAAATAGAGTTCAATCAATTAATAAATTAGTTTCATTCAATTAATAAATTAAATAATTCTTATTTTCAGCTATAAACCAATATCAATAATAGAAACAATAATAATGTTCTGCATTAATATATATCTCTATTTAATAAAATTTTCCAATGTCGTAGCTAAAACTTTTATATTTTAAAAATTAGAAAAAAATTGTTAGAGTGCTCCATCCAATTTTTCAATCATGAAAACAATATATTAGGTTAGGGAATATATTAGGATTATTCAAACAAAAAACAATAATAATATCAATAAGTTAATCAATTATATATTCGCCGTTGCTGTTTACAACGTCTTCCCACATCTCGACCCATTTGTTGATGCCAAAAATCGCCTGGTCTGGTGTCAAAGAAGTTATTGAGCCAGTTTTTAAGGGCCTCTTTGTTATCGAAGGTAATACCCTTCATATAGTTTGACAAGGAACGGAAAAGATGGTAATCGTTCGGTACAAGGTCTGGAGAAAACGGCGGATATGCATAAGGACTTTCCATTCGAGCTCTTAGAGTGTGCGGCTTTGACGACTTATGCAACATGGGGCCTTGCGTTGTTGTGAAGAAGTTGGGTTTGACCATGTCGATCAGGTCTTTTCAGTCGAATAGCCTCATTCACGCGGTGTAGCTGGGTAATGTACAGCTCCTTGTTGATTGTTTTCTAACATTTCCCAGTGCACCAAGAGGTCCTTAAAAACTGGCTCAACAACTCATTTGACACCAGACCAGGTGATTTTTGGCGGAATGACATCAACAAATGGGTCCAGAAGTGGGAAGATGTTGTAAACAGCAATGGCGAATACATAATTCATTGACTTATTGATATAATTATTGCTTTTTGTTTAAATAAAAGTCTTTGGTAAAAACACTACTAACTTATTCCACAACCTAATAAATCTCGGAATTTGGTGATTTACTTTGATTAAAGGGAATAATAATTAATATGTTCCTCAAACAATTTTGACTTCATTATTGCATATGCAAAGGATGCTTCCTCTTAAATTTTATATATATCGAACTCATAATATAAAGAGTTCACATTGTTAAATTTTTAAACTGTTTCACTTTAGTTATTTTATGTAGACTAATACTATGATAGCTTTAATTATAGCTGCAAAACTAGCTAGTCTGATATATTTTTCAATTTTATATAAATTATGTAATAATCAATGTTGATAAATAATTTCAAATAAAGAAGGTACTTTTTCAATTGCATAAAAAAAGCATCTTTTTAAATAATTTTACGAAACCTATTAATGCCGTTTGCATTAGTTTATGAAGCTTTAACTTACATTCTTTTAATTAAGTACTGCAATAATTTTATTGAATGAGAAAACATATAATCAAGTTGGAATTCTGATAATCACTTGCACTTAGCTACAAAAAATGTATAAATAAATTCTTCATCCATAACACATTTTGGTCAGTGGATCTTTTAAAAGCTACTTATTGAAAGAGGGAATTTAGAAATAAGCCATCACTAATTTTTATGATATAATGAATATTTATAAAAATCTATATTTAAATTATTTATTAGAGATTTTTCGGTATTTAATGCATGCATTATATTTTGTGTTCTGTATTTATAAAGAATGAAAATATTTATAACTTGACATGTTTTGCTTATGATACTTCATAAAAATAACTCTGATTTCATAATTAATTCCCATATTTTTATAATTATGATTAACTGAATATAATAAACTAGAATGAGATTGTAATGACATTCATTTGGCAGCTTTGAAATATGGTATTAAATTATAACAACTTTAAAATAAATTTCTTTAAACTAACTTTTTGCAAATTTTGTTTCTTACATTTAAAATGCAACAAGAACATATAACTCGGTGTAAAGTATCATTGAGTACATTTTCATGAAAGTCAAGATAGCTTTCAATGTATATCCATTTCAAGTGTAAAAATGTCTTTTAGGAAAATTACATTGCACAGTTTCTTTTTTATTTCCCTCAGCAATCTGTTGTTGATAATCCAAATTATTTTCACCGTTATAAAATTAATGATTATTGTGTTATCATTAATTATTTGTAATGATATTATAAGGAAGATAAAAAAAATACTAATTTTCCAAAACTATCAATTTTCAACTAGATCATTTTGATTTCAGTGCGGATGAGAAATAAGTGATCTATGATCCTTTAAAGCCTTACAAAGTTGAGATTAAAAAGGCCCAACTTTCTGCTTTGCACTACTAATAAATAAAAATACCAGATCTAACATCAATAATGCTCGGAAATAATTGCTTATGTCCATCATAATTACCTGTAAATAGATCCAACCAGGCCGAGCGAATGTTTTGCTCTCTGGCCTAAACTCGTGAGTTTTAATCCCACCTCAGGTTTGGATGTTTGTAGTAGTTTGATAGCCATTTTAAATTGTAATTCTATGTTTAATTAACCCTCGTGTGAAAACCATTCACCTTTGAGACACAAATATGCTATACCAAACCATAACCCAAGTAATAATTTTTAATTTTTTAATCGTTCTTGCGAAATTTGTTTTTTGATTCTATTGTTAATATCACCGAATAAAGCTTTATTTCTACTTCGTTTTATAGAAAATAGTATTTTCTGAGTAAGAAAAACATTGCGCTTAATTTTCATTTCAACAAATATTTCCAATTTTAAGCATATTTTTAAAGAGATATTATATACATATATATGTGTGTATTGAAAAAGTCGAAAATTTGTGAATTTTGTGTAACTGATTATTGCTGTATACAATATTTATGAAACAATCTGAGGAATTAATAATAAACGAAACTATTACAAAGCTTTTGTAAATGTATATCGCCAAATTTTTTCAAGGAAGACTTTTCATAGGTAGTGGTCCATAATCAAGACAGGAAACCTGGAAAATTCCTAAGCACCTTCTTGTTAGATATACATATTGAAGGCAAAAAACAATATCTATACTTCGTTGCTTAACAATGGTTAGGATGAAACCCTCGATTCCTAAGAGAACTCTGTGTAAAATCATATTGATCTCATACTTTTTACACCAAATACAAAATTAATTGAAGATGGTTGTGAAGTATTTCCACATTGTCTTTCGGTAGTACATAGTAAGAAATTCTGGAACTGATAGTTGCTCATGTAAAAGCAGAAGCAATCGCCTCATATTTTTTACACCAAATACAAAATTAATTGAAGATGGTTGTGAAGTATTTCAACATTGTCTTTCGGTAGTACATAGTAAGCAATCCTGGAACTGATAGTTGCTCATGTAAAAGCCGAAGCAATCGCCTCATATTTTATACACCAAATACAAAATTAATTGAAGATGGTTGTGAAGTATTTCAACATTGTCTTTCGGTAGTACATAGTAAGAAATCCTGGAACAGATAGTTGCTCATGTAAAAGCAGAAGCAATCGCCCCATATTTTTTACACCAAATACAAAATTAATTGAAGATGGTTGTGAAGCATTTCAACATTGTCTTTCGGTAGTACATAGTAAGAAATCCTGGAACTGATAGTTGCTCATGTAAAAGCAGAAGCAATCGCCTCATATTTTTTACACCAAATACAAAATTAATTGAAGATGGTTGTGAAGTATTTCCACATTGTCTTTCGGTAGTACATAGTAAGAAATCCTGGAACTGATAATTGCTCATGTAAAAGCAGAAGCAATCGCCTCATATTTTTTACACCAAATACAAAATTAATTGAAGATGGTTGTGAAGTATTTCCACATTGTCTTTCGGTAGTACATAGTAAGAAATCCTGGAACTGATAGTTGCTCATGTAAAAGCAGAAGCAATCGCCTCATATTTTTTACACCAAATACAAAATTAATTGAAGATGGTTGTGAAGTATTTCAACATTGTCTTTCGGTAGTACAAAGTAAGAAATCCTGGAACTGATAGTTGCTCATGTAAAAGCAGAAGCAATCACCTCATATTTTTTACACCAAATACAAAATTAATTGAAGATGGTTGTGAAGTATTTCAACATTGTCTTTCGGTAGTACAAAGTAAGAAATCCTGGAACTGATAGTTGCTCATGTAAAAGCAGAAGCAATCACCTCATATTTTTTACACCAAATACAAAATTAATTGAAGATGGTTGTGAAGTATTTCAATATTGTCTTTCGGTAGTACATAGTAAGAAATCCTGGAACTGATAGTTGCTCATGTAAAAGCAGAAGCAATCGCCTCATATTTTTTACACCAAATACAAAATTAATTGAAGATGGTTGTTAAGTATTTCAACATTGTCTTTCGGTAGTACATAGTAAGAAATCCTGGAACTGATAGTTGCTCATGTAAAAGCAGAAGCAATCGCCTCATATTTTTTACACCAAATACAAAATTAATTGAAGATGGTTGTGAAGTATTTCAACATTGTCTTTCGGTAAACACACGTCGCATAGTAGAGAATCCTGGAACTAATAGTTGCTCATGTAAAAGCAGAAGCAATCGCCATCCAACGGGAAAGAATGAACATATCGAATAGACTGGATTTTTTTTTTACTGTACACCGAAACTGAAGTTTCGATTTAATTTAGCACATCTCATCCTTGTTTTTCTTTATAATAAGCCTTAGGAATTTTCTCAAGTTTATTTTATTAAAAGTATCCAAACAGTCCAACTATATAAATTTGCAAATGGTGATGAATCTAAATTGTTCAATTTTTAGCTAATAGATAGTCTCTTTCAATGCCATAAATTATTTATAACTACATGATGCATTATAAATAATAAGTCATTATTAAAAATATAATATTTTTCATTAGTAATTTTTATAGTATATATTAAACATTATAATAATAGTATTGTAACTATTATTAGATATTATAATCGCGTTATTGTAATACATAATAATAAATAATTTTTATTGTATCATTGTTTATACAAATCCTCCAAACTTAATGTAAATTCTCTGCTCGTGAGTGATGAAGACAGTTTACACGGCAATCCTTTTTGTAAGGACCTTATCGAGTTTTTCAATGCACAGCTCTCTTCCAGACGTTGATATAAGGCTAGGAACCGGCATATTGGGCTATGTTCGCGAGTGAGAGACAAAGACAGATTTGCCAATCGCTTTTGTAAGGACCTTATCGAGTTTTTCAAATGCACAGCTCTCTACCAGACGTAGATATAAGGCTAGGAACCAGCTTATCGGGCTATGTTCGCGAGTTAGATACAAAGGCAGATTTGCCAATCGCTTTTGTAAGGACCTTATCGAGTTTTGCAAATGTACAGCTCTCTACCAGACGTAGATATAAGGCTAGGAATCGGCAGATATGTTCGCGCCACTATTGCTGCTCGGAAAATGATGAATGAAAGTTGGTTTCGTCGCAGAGGATGCTTTTAATTGCAGAGAATACCAGATCCTCTTGTCGACGGAGTTAGTTCCACCCGAATTTACGAGAGGCATGGTGATCGGATTAAGAAGGACAGGTTGATCCTTACAGCAAATCGCAGCTGACAGACAACTGGAGCGCGTCCACTGTGCACCGCTGACGAAGACGGTTGGAACAAGGTACTGTGAAACATTTACGGAGTGCTTGTGCAGCCAGAGTGACGTCAGTACGATTGGATCGACGCGAATGACAGAAGGTAGTGGATATCTTGCAACCAAAATTCTGCAGCATGTACAATAGATTCTGGAGGCTCCCATATCGAGCAGAACCATTTGCCGACTATTGGTTGCTAGTGGCCTGCGCTCAGTGCGTTCTTTGAGAAGATTACTACAACAACAATAACAATGGCACTACAACCCTGTGTGGGTCCTGGCCTTCTCAACGAGCTTATTCCATCTTGGCCTGTACTCAGCCGCATTTTTCCAATTAGATGTTTCAATAGTGTTAAAGTCCCTATCAAGACAATCAATCCATCTGATTTTGGGCATACCTCTGGAACGCTTTCCCATTGGCCTTGAAAGAAAGATTTTTTTAGGGGTGCGTTCAGTTGGCATACGAATAACATGCCAACCCATCTCATCCTTTGTATTTTAATGTATTTGACAACATAAATATCCTTAAAACTTTTGTATAATTCATGGTTATACCTTCTACGCCATACCCCATCTGTCTCCACTCCACCATAGATGCTTCTCAAAATTTTCCTTTTAAAAATAGCCAAATGGCATTCATGTTTCTGTGTCATGGCCCAAGTCTCTGAAGCATAAGTTAAAATGGGTCTAATAATAGTTTTATATAGTAAAATATTTGTCCTGTGTTTGATATATTTGGAAGTAAAATATTTTTTTACCAATAAGATGCACGATTTGCTGCAATTACCCTTTTGTTTATTTCGGGTCCCAAATCACCCAAGTTATTTATTTCAGATCCAAGGTTGGTAAAACTGTTCACAGCTTCAAAATCATAAGATCCTATGGTGAATACAGAGCAAGGATAGTTTTGCCTTATGCATGACATATATTTTGTTTTGCTTTGATTGACTCTTAAATGCATTTTATTTGCCTCTCTTACCAATGCCAGAAATGATTCTTTAAGAGTATCAGGATTTCTAGCAATTAAATCCAAATCATCTGCAAAGCCCAGGATTTGTAAATTTTTACTGAAAATGGTACCCCTAGTATTAATGCCTGCATTTCTGATGACTTTTTCTAAAGCAAAGTTAAATAATAAGCAGGCGAGGGCATTTCCTTGTCTTACACCATTTTTAATTTTTAAGGGTTATGAATGATAACTCTGAATCTGAATCTCCATTACAGATTCCTGCATAGTTAGATTTACTAATCTGGTTAGTTTTCCAGGAATACCAAAATCTATCATTGCATTAATTACTGCATTTCTGTTCAAACTGTCATAAGCAGTTCTGAAATCAATGAACAGGTGGTGTGTGTCAATTCCATGCTCTCTACATTTTTCCAGAATCTGTCTTAAGTTATAAATTTGTTCCACAGTAGATCTCCCTTTCCGGAACATACATTGGTAGTCTCCAATTATATTATCAGCCAGTGGGACTAATCTGTTGAATAAAATACCTGATAAAACTTTATAAGCTGTGCACAGAAGGCTAATGCCTCTGTAATTAGAGCATTCTAAAAGATCTCCTTTCTTGTGAATGACACAAGTAATACTTGTAGTAGAAAGTTGACAAGGCTACAAGAAACTACAAGCTACAGAGTAAAATGGACACGTCCCCAACCCAAGACTACAAGTATTACTTGTAGTACAAGTAATACTTGTAGTCTTGGGTTGGGGACGTGTCCATTTTACTCTGTGACACCCTCCCACTGATGTGAATCTGAACTGGAGGTTGCCAGCTTAGATGTAACCTCGTCCTTTAAGCGTGGTTTGAAGTTACAAGGTGATAAAATCCATTAACCTTAATGTATAATCAAAAGCTCTTTTCTTTGCCACTGTGTATAAATCAACTCTACTACCTTTAGCTGAATACAAGATCAAAAATGCAATGCCGGTAATAAGCAATTTTTTTAAAAATTTATATCAAAGCACTGGTATTAATATTGGTGTTTAAGAATTTTTTGATAAAGATAAAATAATGTGTTCGCTAAATACTTATATTAGTTTAATACAAAAAATGCTAAAATAGGGGGAAATATCGATAATTTTACTATTTGTAAATGCAAAGAAATTGCTCTTTTTAAATCCACATGGCTTTATTTGTAATTGATTGATTCATAATGAACAAAATATATTTCTTTTTATTACATTATTAATGTTACATCTTTACATATTATTTTGAAATTAAAAATTGTTATTTAAATTTATTATATAACAAATTGTATCTTCCAAAGCCTAAATAATATAAGACTGCACATATGAATAAATATTATAAAAGAATAATTTCCGAATTTTCATAGTTATGATGTAAACTTTATGAATGCATGACAATCAAAAATGTTTTTGGGATTCTCCAATAAAAAAAAATAATATCATTCACATTTGAAATTACTTTAATTTTATTTTTGGTGATGATTTATTATAAATATAATGGATGGGTGGTTGCAGATCGAAAAATCAACTATCATTAAAAGCATTTAGTGGAGCAAGTGGGTAGGTTTTCGCAATTTAGATGCAGGGACCAACCAGGGCTTACTAATCACAGATTTCATTTGGAGAAAATTGCGACATATTTTACGTGCATCAGACATTTACGACATCAGAACTCACTACCTTCTGATGTCGGAAGCAAACGTCTTAACCAACCAGGTCTCCGCAGCCCTTAAAATGAAATAAATTTTTTTCCGAGTTATTTTCATACTGGAATGGCAAAGTTTTGTGCCAGCACTTTAAAAGTTAAAATTTAATATTCTCCTTGTGACAATAAAACTTCTTAGATTTGGTTCCTGAAAAATAAAGTATTCTTGTGCTCATAAATAGATTCGGCTAATTTACCGGCTTTTGCAAATAATATAACAAATTATTGCCAATATCATCGTTCCCCACACTGGTGGTCTTGAACATCTTTTTTGAGTCAGACTTGGGAAATTAAATCGTGGAAGGACATGTTGTGGAAAATAAAAACGGCGACGGAGAAATAAGGCAGTCTACCATTTGTAAACAAATCGAGCCAATGCCTTTCTAGACTGACACGCCGAAACAATGGTCTGTACATCTGGAGGCCAAAAGAGTAATGTAAAAAATGAACAGTATTACGTAATAGTAGCCGTACTGGGTCAAAAACTGTTGAATGTTGTTTATGATATTATTTTAGAATTTTCAAAAAATGAACCACATACAGCCCTGAAGGAAGCTTTTACGACACGATTATCGGATTCAGAAGCGACTCAAATCAAAAAAATCATTAGTAAACTGGAACTTGGCGATAAACGACCAGGTGGACTACTGCGGGAAATGTGGCAATTGGCTAGAGGTAAGTTAATTGAGGATATTCTAAAACCTCTCTAGTTACAGCGTCTGCCAACAAGTCTACCAACAGCAGCGTCTGCACAAGCGATTTTATCAGTGAGCTCAGAATCTTTGGCGAAGTTGGCAGATATGGACGATAAAATTGTCGAAACCTTTACTTTCAAGGACATTGAAGCTATATCTTATAGTAGTGACGAAAAAGGTCGATGAAAAGACGCTGCATTTGTAAACTTGGATGTATAGAATACAAGAGCTTACCGAAAAAGTACACAGCCTGCGTGAATCACGTAATAGGATAAGAAATCGCCAAGGCAGACGCAGATTCAGCAGCAGAAATAGAGACATAGAACATGGTATACGTTGGTATCATTTGCGTTTCGGACGAACATCCACAAAGCGTACTAAACCGTGTAAGTTTGATGTTGATGAGCAGGAAAACTAAGAGGGGTTCGTCATTGGTGACGAATGACGATGTGAGCCAAAGTTCAAGTTGCCTTTTCATGTTTGATCACACAAATAAAAGTCAATACCTGATCGATACTGGAGCTGATATTTCGATTTTGCCGGCATCTAAAAAACAAAACCGGTGGCCTGACAAAAACTTTTGTTTATATTCTGTTAACGGCTCTCTCTAAAATACTTTTGGATCACGGCTTCTTTCTATGGCTTTATGACTTCGAAGTCAATTTCTTTGGAATTTTATCATTGCAGATGTCTGGGAACAAATAATAGGAGCAGACTTTCCTAACGAATTTGTACTTTTACGTGGATGTTAAACGCAAAAAGTTGATTGTTCCTGTTACGTAATTAAAGTATTTCGGCAAAAAAGCTAATGTTTCACCAACTATTCTGACGACTATCTTCTACGGATCCAAAAATCTCCGTTCTTCTGAAAGTGTTTATTGATATCATCAAAGAACGTTTGGGAACGATAGATGTTAAACACTATGTGATACACCATATAATAACTTCTGGTCCACCGGTTGTTTCAAAGCCTAGGAGGTTGTCAGCAGAAAATTGCTGAGAAAGAATTTTAATTCATGATACAACAAATAGTTAGTAGCCATCGAAGAGCAATTGGGACAGTTCACTTCACCTAGTTCCCAAGAAGACCGATAGTTAGCGTGCTTGTGGAGTTTACAGAGGCTTGAATGCCATTACTAATCCAGACAATTTTACTCTACCTAATATACCATATTTCACTGGGGAGCTGCGTGAATGCACATTATTTTTCACCCTTGACCTCGTCAGAACATGCATCCAGATTCCAGTCGAACCTAGTAATGTTGAGAAGATAGCAATTTGCCCGCCCTTTGGGCTTTACGAGTTTCCACGAATGGGTTTCGCAACGCTGCTGAAAACTTCCTTCGGTGCTGCGAGGCTGAGAGTTCTGTTTCGCTTCAAAGGACGATGAATAACACATTTAAGGCAAGTTTTTCTTTGATTGCAAGTTGCGGGTTTTGTAATCAACGTTGACAAATGTCAATTTATGATGTCAGAAATAAACTTTTTAGGGCATCACGTAACTCAATAAGGTATAGCAACAACAGAAGAGAGAGCGCATTAAAATTATTGCATAATACAAAAAGCCTGAAACAGTTAAAGAACTGCGAAAATACCTTGGATTACTTAACTTCTATCACAGGTTCATTCTTAAGACAGCAGAAAACCAATCTATCTTATGTGACTTTCTGAAAGGTAAAAAGAAAAATGATAATTTAAAAATAACTTAGAAAGTTTTACCGAAGTCTTGTTTTCAAGGTAAACTGTAACTGTACTTGGTATAATTTTTAGAGGGTTCTTATTTAATAGAAACCTAAAGGGGTTGTCTGAAAAGGGGTGTAGCCAGTGACGTTAACTAGTAGGATGGGTGTAATAATGTCAGCAAACTCTAACAGAAATTTGTTGAATCCAAAAGAAATAGTATTTAAAATCGCTTATTATAATGATACATACATTCAAATTTTCTTTTTAAAGACTTGTAATCACCCAAAGCATGGAAAAGTATTTTTTATTTTATTTATTTTTGGATATTGATTATTTCTTATCAATTTGATTATTGATTAGAAATAAGCACAATTATTTTACTTTATTACTCCATCTAATAAAAAAATGATAATATTATCAATACTCATTCCAGAAAAAAGTAGTTTTACGTATCTTTGTTTTAAATTTCGTATCATTTACGCATGCATTTTCGCAAGAGTAAGGCAGATTTTGAAGTCCAAATTTGATCCAATATTTGAAAACTGATGTCCTTAGTCTAATATGAAAAAAATTATTAATAAATTTTATCAGATCTGATAGTTATCATTAACAATTTCATTTTCTTGTTTATGTTATTCATATCTTTATAGAGATTAATTTTAAATCTGAATATTAAAATTTAATTTTCAAGCAATATTTTTGCCTGATTTTAAATTTTTCTTTCAAAAGAAAAAGATTTATTTTTTGGAAATATACATTTGGAAAGAAATTATCATTGATATAAATTATTGAAAAGCTGCGTGTTATAAATGCCTAATTTATTTACCTTCAACTGTTATCAGAAAATAATTTTTCTATTATTTTTAAAGAATATATAAAATATGAGCCAAATCTGAATCAGAAATACTGAATAAATTTATTACTTTTAGTAGATATATCGTTTAAAATTTAACAAGTATTCTATTTTTCCTAAAACTATAGCTGATTTGCATATTATATTAGAATAATGAATTTTCTCTGATTTTCGGGGCTGATCATCTTAACAAATCATACGATGGTTTGAAAAATATTCTATCATTCAATAGTTCAAAAACATATACCATCAAAACACTATAATATTTCTTTTTTTTTCTTCCTTTATTTATATCACCTTAAAAATTACTCAAATACATTATTTAACTAACTTAAAAATCAATTTTCAAGATTCATTAATGTTATAATTTGCAATACTTTTATCCTAGAACAAAATTTCATGATTGATACACTTAAATTAATTTCGACAACCTAAATAAATTGTGATATTTATTAATAGATTGTAATTCTTTTTCAAAATTTTAACCATAGGTATTTCAAAACTTTAATTACAGGTTAATTATAAGTATCTGGTAAAGAATCATTACTTCTTTATCAGGAAAACTGTAACGTGATATATTTTTTTACCTATAATTAAAGTTAAAAAAAATATTAATTAAAAATATTTTCTCGCCAGATTGCTTTTTCTTAATAAGAAACTAAGCATCCTCAGTTAAAAAAATTATCTTTCTTAATATTTTTTTAAATTGTTTATCAAAAATTAACTTGCATTATTAATATTTTAATTAGAAACATTTTTTAGTATTAAAACTGGCTTATTGCAATTTATGTGGTAAAATTATCTACCATAAATTACATTTTTTTTAATTTGAAAATTATTCACTTTGGAAATTTATTCACTTAAATCAGTCATTATTAATTTTCAAAGTACCTCCAAAAATAATAAAATCTGTACTAAAAAATGTGTAAATGATTATGGAAACGGAGGAAAGTTGAAGAAATTTATTTTTAACACTTTGCCGTTATAAATTTAAACATCTTTATACATTTGAAATGTCTCCTATTTTAGCTTAAAATTGTATAGCCACTTATTTTTTGTTGATGCTGTATATCTTGATTTATGGATCAATAATCCATGGAGATTCCCAAAAAGTAAACTCATGAAACATAACTTATTGCCTTCTCATTAGATAACCTGCAACATTCATTGTTCTTTTCACGAGCGATACCTAAATTTTTTGCAAGTTGTCTAAGTCAAGTTACATGTCTATGAAAAATTATAATATTGATTAATCAAATAAAACTTTTCTATTCAAAATAAAGATTATCTAATTAATATTGCTTCGGCTGATATATATATATCATCAGCACTTCTCTCTGGATGTGATTTTTTAGATGTTTTAATCTTCTGAAGTATTATTTAACATTCTATTAATTTTTTTATAAGAGATTAGATCCTTTTTATGAACAAACAATAATTTAATAATATTTCATTTTTTTTTGTAAATAAAAAATGTTAACTTTTAATTGTATTTTGACAACAATGACATTATGAAATATAGCTTCCAAAGGAGGAAATTTCATAAAATTGAAATATCTTTTATGAAAACTTAAAATAAAATAAAATTATTAACAAAAATTTTTTTTAGATGTTATTAAAATTGGAATTGTTAATAATCAATAAGAAACGTATATAAACTAAGAAAATTTTCTTTTTTGGACAAAATTAATGAATATGTAAGTTATGTATAATTTTAACTCTGCAATTTCGATTATACTGCATAAAAATATAAGAATGGAATTATAGAATCCCTAATTTTATTAGTTAAATAAGCTATATCTTAGGATTTACTTCCCTTTTAAGAAACACCTAGATTATTAACTTCCTAAACTGCCATATAGAATATGTCCAGTAACATCTAAAAAATGCGAATGAAATACGAATATTTATTTAAATATTATTACATTTAATATTTAGGGCTTCATCAAATCTAAAGCTGGATGAAAGTAAGGAAGAATTTTGGGAATTTTCATTTTAAAAGAAAATTAATATCGCATAAAAGATAAAATGATTTCTACCTCAGATTTTTTTCACTTGATGATTAAATTACATACCTAAATTCTTTCCTTTCCAGACAAAGAATTAACCCAACAAAAGGATGAGGAAAAGAAATCAAATTCTTAAAATTTTCATGTAAATTAAATTTCATAAAAATCATTTAAATGTATGAGAGAAGTCATAGATTCACCTTTAGTATCAAGAACCATAATAGAAACATTTGTTATTGAGACTTAAGAAATTTATGACTTCCCAGAAATTTTCCATCGCCTCAAAATAAAAGCTCTTCAGTTTTTTAAATCTCAAGCTTTATTTTAGTCTAGTGTCATGTTATATTCATGGGAGAATGCCTGTTGAAAAATATGTCTTATTAACCAAGTTCAAATCATCATTTACCGCAAAGAAGGAAAAGGGGAATGTCTATTAAAAAATTTCAACTGTTGTGATACAACTATGGAAATTGAAAAGGAGTTACCACAGAATTCGTGGAAAATACATATATTTACTTTCCACCTACTGCATAAAAGAATATACATTACATCATCACTTCTTATCGTAAGTTTTATTCTCACAAATTTTGGTTTTTAAAAAGATTCTTGTAAATGAAAAAATTTAATGTATAAAGCGTAATTTTTATTTTCTAATTAAGAAATTATGTATTTTTATTAAACATACATTTTATAATTTTTACCATAAAATATTGTTTAAAATTATTTTTTAAAAACTAATTATATTCTTATGTTTAATTAGTAAAAATTCTTCTCTATAGTATATAGTTCGTCTATACTATAATTAGCATCAAATCTGATTTTAACAGAATAATAATACCGGGTGATCCAAAAGTCAGGACGAATAATTCGAAAACGAATCACGATACAAAGATGTGGTTTGCACCAAACGGATGAAAAAAGAACCAAAATGTGTGTGGCAATAAAAAAATAGTTCTCTTTGCGACCAACAGATGGCGCTATAGTGTTTTACTGCAACAAAAGATGGTTTACAAATGAAAAAATGATTAATGAAGTCAGATTAATTATTAATTAGTACCTATTACATCAAATGTTCAATGTGCTGTCCATCATTCAGAAGTAAAGCTGTGAGACGAGTCACCACACCATTCACAGCATTTAGTAGCATTTCTTGCGTTATGGCAGACACATTTTTGCGGATGACATCTTTCAGTGCCGTTAGGGATGCTGGTTGGTCGCGGTACACTTTTGACTTCAAGAAGCCCTACAACCAAAAGTCACATGGTGTGAGATCGGAAGATTTTGGAGGCCATGCGTGCTTAAAGTAGCGACTGATAATGCGATCCTCCCCAAATGTTGAGCGTAGCAGGCGTTGCACAGGCAGAGCAATATAAAATGGTGCTCCATCTTGCATAAAGGTGACTGTTTGGAGTGCCTGTCGTGCTTGCAGTTCAGGAATAATGCTGTTCTGTAACGGTGCTAGATATCGCTTACCGGTGACAGAAACTGTTTGGAAACCTGTCTGTGACTTCCTCGAAAAAAATGGACCAATTATGAAATCAGCAGTGAAGCTACACCAGACTGTCACTTTAGGCTATTTCAAGGGTACCTCAACAAATGCATGTGGATTTTCTGCGACACATGCATTTGTTGCACTGCGGTCCACACTCGACAATTGTGTATGTTAACAGCGCCAGAGAGTGTGAAACGTGCTTCATCTGTCCAAAGCACAGTGTGAAGCCAGTCCTGCTGTTCTTCCATCTTATTGAAGACCAAATTCGCAAAATGTCGGCGAGAGTCAAAGTCAGGATGTTTCAGTTCTTGGTTATGTTGCAACTTGTAGGGATACCGTTGCAAAGTTACTCGCAGCGCTCTCCAGACACTTCCGTACGGCACTCCTGTCTGCCTTGAAACTTCTCGAGCACTGCACTCCCCATGTGCAGCAACCGCTGACATGGCACTTCTTTGACGTGACGCCAAAGAAGCTGTAGCTTCAAATTTTTCACAATTTTGTTCAATGTGGAAGACGTTATTAGTCCTTTGCTATCTCGCATACCCTTAATGTAGCGATATGCTCGCAATCGCACTTTCCGAATTCTTATAAAACAGTTTAACTAAGAGGGCTTTCTCAACTATGGACAGCATTTCGATGCATACCAGCTTCGACTAATATTACCTGCTTCTTTTTATATCATTTGTTGCTTTGCATAATCCTAGATCAGAAATCAGATAGAGCCATCTGTAAGAACTATTTTTTACAGCTACACAAAACCAGGTTTTTTTCCCATCCGTTTGGTGCAAACCGCATCATTGTATCGTGATTCGTTTTCGAATTATTCGTCCTGACTTTTGGATCATCCGGTACACCAAACGAAGAGTTTTTTCCATGTCTTAGTATAGGAAAAAAATACATCTACATTTTGCTGATGTTTTTCCAGAAATGTTTCAATTTTCGCAAATAATGTATTGTGAATGATTTGATATTTTTTTTAAAACATACATTTAAAAAGTATGTGTTCCCAATAAAACAAATTGAGAAAAACTTAACTTCTAAATAAAAAATTAGAAGTTGAAGAAAATAATTATAGGTTGACAAAATTGATAAAAAATTGAAACAAAAAATAAAATTAAATTAAAAACAGTGGCGTAGTGATGGGGGGGGGGGCAAGGAAGCTATCATGCCTCGGGAGCAGCTTACTAATCATTTCAAAGCGCTAAATCATTTCAAAGCTAAACAAAAATTTTCAGAAAATTTCAATCTTAGTTTTATTATGATATAAATTTATTCGGAGAAATAAACTTTGCATTATATAATTATTCTGTCATGTCTAGGCAAAAATAAAAAAATTGCTCCAGGGATGAATCAGATTTGGAAAAGAGAAGAGGTTGTTGATGAAAAATGAGGAAGAGCTTCAGGAGCTTGCCATAAATGAAACTCTACTCTTTTATTTCTTTATTAATAATATTTTTGCATGGTTTAGTTCCTTTTAAAAAGTTTGTTCTTTTAACCATGCTTCGATTTGCATTTCTTAACTAGTTAGATTATCGATTTTTATTCTTTTAATCCTTCCCTTTTAAAGTTTCTTACTTTGCTCAAAGTTTGTGATATTATTGTTTTCTACTACAAATCTTGTAAATGTGTAAATAACGAAAATATCTTGGTTTTTTTTTTTTTTTTCATATAAAATTTTTGGAATATTGGATTGGTCAGTTCGATTTTAATGTATATGAAAGGTTTTTATTTTAGTATAAAAATATTTACCAAATTATTTGTGTTAATGTTATATGGTAATTTTTGGATCTATTAATCTAGGGAGATTACAGAAGAGTAAGCTCATGAAAGACACCTATTTAATTTTGTGAATACGCCAAGATTCATAGTGCCCTTTATGACTAAATTGTTATACAAGTTATCAAAGTCAAGTTATATACTAAAAAAAGTCATAACAATAATATTAACAAAACAAATAATATATATTCTACATTTTGCTCAAAAAATATATATTCCACATTTTGCTCAATATATATATATATTCTACATATTGACAAAATATAGAATATATAATACATATTTTACATTTTGTTTTATTCAATATAAAAAATTTAAAATTTAAAAAAAACGTTCAATGAATATTATTTTTTGGATCCTTCTGGATGTTATAATTATTTAAAAATTCAAAGCTTTAAAGTTTTTTGTCGAAATTTTAGTGTTTTGAAATATTATTTGACGTGCTATTTTTAATTTCTCATAACAAATTAAATCATTTTATTTAACAAGCAGCACTTCACTAATATTTTAATTTCTTTTTATGATAAAAATGTGAAAATTAAATCTCATTTTGATTATAATAACGTAATAAATTATTGTGCACAAAAAAAGAAAATTTCATAAAACTAAAATATTATTAATGAAAACTTGTGCAAGAATTTAAATGTACTTATAATAAGAAAAGTCAGATTTTACTTAAGTTATCAAGAAGCGATATATAGAAAGATCCGTTTCAGTAGTTATTGAGACTTTGGGAAATAATACTATTCATTGTCCCAAAATAAAAAATAAAACCCTTGTATATTTTTTATCTCAGGCTTTTACTGCTGTAGCCATTCAGTCTAGTGTTCGCGTTACACTCGTGAGAAAATTCCTGCATAAACGTGTTTCATATTAGCGGTTCCCTTTGTCAAAAATAATGTCCGCCAACACAGACTGACCTTCAAAGAAAGGGAAGAAATTTTTCATAAAACAGCACTACAGTATGCCCCCTAGGGAATTGCCTTCCTGGAATAGAAATGGAGGGGATCGAGAGCTAATTACCTCCAAATTCTAAGAAAACACATAAACTATTCTTCCTTTTAATTGTTCACACGGTTAGTATTTCGTTTCTTCCAAGATATCGCTTCATGGGAAACAAAAATGTAAACTTTTGAAAATCTGGATTTTTTACATTTAAAATATTATTGCCGTAAGTTATATTTTCTGTCTACTATGTATTCTTTCAATATGAATATTTATTTCATATTTTTGCTGGTATAAAACTGGTATTAACATATTTTTGCAGAGTTTTGAAAATTAAATATTAAATTATTTATTTGTTAAAACTATTCATTTAAAAATAATTTATGTAATCTTTAAACGTTTATGTTTGGAGAAATATTTTTTATTTGACTCGTAATTTTGTTGGCTTTACATTAGCACCTTATATTGAAAAACTCTATTTTCAAATGGTATAAATTAAAAATCTATGCATGTTTTTTTCCTCTTTAAATGTTTTTTTTTCTTTTTTGTATGTTTAAACACAAAGAGAGAGAATCTTCTTCTCTTTAATAGCGTAATAACCTATAACAGGTCTTAACTGCCTCTACAGCACGCCTTAAACATACAGAATATTTTCCTTAATTAACTAGTTCAATTTATGTAAAAAACAAATCTTTTAACTTGAAAAATTCGTTCAAGAAATTTTTAAAGGAATCGCGCATATTTCTCATTCTACATTGTAAAATTTTAAAAATAATATCTCCTTTAAATGATATAAATTTATGGAAAGAAATAAAGTTCCTGCCATTGCATGAACAGCACTTCCAAAATGATTTTTAATAGAGATAAATTTTAATAAAAGTTAGTCCTTATTTTAATATCTTAAAAAGAAACAGTTTTAAAAAATGCCTTTAAAATACGAAGAAAATTTTCACTACTATGTTAACTAATTAAGAAAATTTCTGTACGATACGATATAACAGTTATCTCAGCACTTTTAATTCTTGATAATGTTTTGAATCAATGAAAAACTTGAAAGAACAATATACAGTGCATCAGTTTGGAGAAAAAAATTTTTAATAATATATATTGTTTGACTGAAAATTTCTGATTATATAAGTAATTTTACTTGAATTTATGTGTGTTTTGACTTTTAATTTAAGAAATTTGCAAAATATTCTTGCTGTCTATATTAACGTTCCGTTACTCATCAGATATTTGCATTGATAATGCTATGGCATATAATTTAGTTACCTAAATTGAAATTAGATAAAGACTTATTAACAAAGGTCTTCTAATTTTGGAATCAGAAAAATTGGTTTTATTGTATATTAATGAATATTACGTTTTGTGATTTAAATTTTTTACAATAAAAATAATTTTGGTTTACCTTAATGGCCTTAATGATATAATTCAAAAAGCTATTTTAAAGGCGAAATTTCCCATAAAGTTAAAATTGTTTTTCACAGGAATTTTTCTGAAATAAAATAATGAAATAAAATTTTCTGTTTAATCTGTGGTAAATGAAATGCTTAAAAAGATATCATTGTGAAAAATCAGGTGAGTTGACCCTAATTAGGAGTGTAAAGTCTTACCCAATTATTATTTTGCAATAAATAGCAAAAGTTTGTTAAGTTAGTAATATAGAATTTTTAAAAATTTGTTAAGATAAGTTCTACACCAAATGATCAACAATTTATAGAATATTTCATAAATAAGCTAATTCATAATTAATAGGGAGTAAAAATGTTTGTTTTAATTGGTTAACAGGTTACGGAAAAAGAATTTGTAAGACATTGTTACGGAAATGTTAAATCATTAAAATGAATTTTCTTAAAAATTAAAAATTAATTGATAAATAAATAAAGATCCCAACTTCAAAACTGTAAAATCCGGATCACAAGGCCTACAGTTCCCATATATGTTTTCCTAACCGAGGACACTGGGGTCCTGGTTAGGTGGTAAGCCTAAAGCTAAATCCCGGTGTTTAGTTCCCAATCATGATTGGTACTCAGTTAATCGATCGACTCACAGAATTGAAAGATTGAGTTCACCTAGCCTGAGAATCGAACCTTGGACTTGTATTTTGGGAACACTAAGTCCCCGTGCTTAACAAATGTAAAAGATTGGATGAATTAGTATTTAAAATAAATTATGTCGTTTTATAATTAATTCTAAATTACATAAGTCCGGTTATTCTAATGGCACTTTTCCGAATTCAATATAAGTATTTTTTTAAAATTAGAATTGAATTTCGTTTAAATTTAAAGCTGAGCTTAATACTTTAAATTAATATGTTTTCGATTATTTTATAGTAGGTAAACCATTCTGTCATTATTTATATTGTGTATTCTTATTAAAATTATACTCTTTATTATAATGTATCATATATCGTTCTATTATTTTATTTCTTTTGTTACTTAATACATTTTACGCCCATATTTATATTTTAGTATTATTTACTTTTCAAGGGAGCGCCAAAAAGTATCGTACCCGGGCGCCAATTATGCTCATTACGCCACTGGTTAAAAAATTTAATTTTTTAAGATACTTTTTTTAATTTTTATTAAGTAATTAAAAAATTAATCTTTGTGTGTCCTATGTTTTTAAGCTAATAAATAAGGTGTAATTAGATCGGGACCAACAGTTCAAAGTTTAATAACCACCAATATTCAAATATTTAAAGTATTTCATTGGCATTAAGAGACGTTCATTTACATATATAAAAATCAAAAGCATTTATTGTTAATAAAAATAACTAAAAAAAAAAGAGTTTGATTTTTATATTTGTTAATAACATAACACAACAAAAACATAGACTACTATCTATTATATCTTACAGCCAAGCGTACATGATTTCAAGAATTTAAATAAATATTTTTCTTGTTGGCTTAGCTCATTTTTTTAAAACAGTTATTTTATTAATGCATGTGGAAACAGTGGTTATGATATTTCAATATTAATGCTTGGTACCTTTAAAAGAAAAAGTTAAATATAATGTGACCAATAGTAGTGCCTGTTTACTCTAAATAAAATTATTTCATCACGTGCTTTTAAGAGCAATGAAAAGAGAAATCAGATCATTTAAATTGAAGTTTGTACGGTAGCATAAGTACTTACTGATGATTTTCCACATTTTTTCCGCAGTTCAATTTAAAATTATTTGTGCTATATTATATCTAATAATCATGTAAACTTCATGATTAAAAATTAGCATATTTATACTTCATATCTGAAAGTATTTAACATATTACTTAAGTATTATTAAATACTATAATTTAGATATGTATTCTCCTAATTACTAAAATCGAATGTATGTAATAAGGGAATAAATTTTTTGAATTAAACCTGTGAATTAAATATATTTATTCTGAATATTTGTATTTTCAAGTTACTAATCACAGATTTTTTGCAATGGCATAAATGTTTTCAACATTTCTTATTACTCAAACTCCAAATCATTCATATTTAAGATATTACCTTTTGTTAATGCAGTAAAATCTTATTTTGCAGGAATTTAATCTCCAAGTGTATATTTATTTAACTGCTTTTTAATGTCTATAGTTTGTTTGACAAGTTAAATGAGTTGTAACAACCAAAAATCAATTTATAAAAAAACTATTATCAATAATGATGGCCTTCACCTCTTACTTCTAATAGCCGTGCAATTTTTAGGTTTATTTTTGTATATAAAGAATTTATTTTTACAAGAGATTTTCCCACGAAGAGAAATTTTGATCTGCAAACTCCAACACTATTGAGAACAGACTCATTAGAATGACTCCAGCGTATTTCAGAAACGAAAACATATTCAGCAAATTTAATAGTCAATACTTCACAGAGCACATAATAAAGTTAGCGGAAATCACTTATAGTAATTTAAACCAAATCCACTCATAAGTAACCAACCAGAAAGCAACTACAACGAACCTGAAAATGGCGACATCCGAAACCTATTCTTAAATAGAAATATATAATTTTTAAATCTTCATTTCATTTTTGTATCTTTCTCATTCTGTAAATTTAAATTCAATGCTCATTCCAGAAAATTTCCCTTTCAGCCAAGTGATTCGTCACGGATCATTAACTACCTATCCCTAAGTGGGGAAGATTAATTGCAAAATTAATTTGCCAGAATTAAGGCTTTATCATTCTTACTTGCAAACCTCTTTAAATTAATTCTTATTCAAGTATCGATTAAAATTAAGAAATTTAAATTTTACCTTATTAATCCGCAGAATGCAAATAATTTAAGACTCAAAATGTAAATAAATAAATAACAATGAAAAGAAAAAGTTCTTCCCTCCTTCAAACAATTCTGATTCCATAAACAAAATATAATTATAGCAAAATTCCAATTCTGTTCAAATATTTATATCACTACTTGCATCTAAATGTATGTGCAGAGCTGTTATGACCATTACTCTGTAAATATTGTTAAAAAATCTTTGTGTAAAAGAATTGATATCACTAATCTAATCTAGAAAATGTATGAACAAGTGTATTTAAACAAGAGATGTATACTTATACCAAATTATGAAATAATATTTACTCTGTGTTTGTGTATATATTATAATTAAACTAATCTACAAATAAATTCTACGAAATTCAAGAATATGCATTCAAGATATCTGACCTTGTAAATAGTCCTTTTTATTTATAAATAAAGAACATAAATGTGTGTGATGTCACGCGACTTGGCCATACCAGATAAAAATACAAGGCTCGACGATTAACCAAATGAAAATAATTGTTATATCCTTATTAAAATCTTTCCCTATGACTAATAATTGGGAGTCAAAGCAAATAAATTGG
Source organism: Latrodectus elegans (assembly GCA_030067965.1). Taxonomy (NCBI): domain Eukaryota; kingdom Metazoa; phylum Arthropoda; class Arachnida; order Araneae; family Theridiidae; genus Latrodectus; species Latrodectus elegans. The sequence continues at coordinate 75,333,623 of CM057812.1, read as the reverse complement.
TGGTGAGTGCCACTGAAACTCAGTCATCCAAAATGGCAACCAGCCCCCTTTGAGAAATTTTGAGTACAAATATTACAGGAAGTTAAACGATTTTCACGCATCTGGTAATAATTAAAAATCGATCAACAAACTAGGGGGTGATTACACTTTTTCATGAACCAGAATAACTCCAACCAATAAAGTAAGCAATTATAAAATGATCTACACAGACACAGATGTTGTCTCTGTTTAAACAATTCATGGGAATTTGAAGGATATCTATTTTGGTGCTCTTCCACAATAAATAGTGTAATATAATATAAACTCATAATGACGTTATAATGAAAATAATAGAAGCATTTTCTTTAAAATAATTCAAGCTGTAGATAATTTTGAAGATTTAGGTTATGCTTTTAAATTTAAAACAATAAAAATCGAATAAAAAAACTATCACAATAATCAGAATTAGATTTGGAAATATGAAAGAAGATTTATTAATATTAAATAAGATTTGTAATAAATTATAAATAATTTAAAAAGATTATTTATTTTACATATTAATATAATTATTCTCAAAAACCTACAATTTTTAGCAATAAGTGATGTTCATATATATTATATAGATATTAAAGTGTTTGCAAATAACAGTGAGTTATGATATATTAATTAGTTATGCATGCATTTCATTTGCTATTAATGATGAAATTGATTAATTACTTCACTAGTGTTGATCACTTCAATTTTTTCATATTACACGCTGACTAACTGCTAAGTCACTCAAATAATTTTGTCCCATGATTGATCATAAATGTCAGAATTAATTTTAATTTCCTGAACGAACATTCATAACTAACAATTGACGATGAAATAGTAAAAAATGTTTGTTCACGCATAATTTTATTAACATCTTCCCCATACTAGATTATGCAAGTTAAAAACTTCAATGGAGTTTAAAATTTAATTTCTTTGAAGCACTGAATTGTATACTTATATATTTTTTATTATAAAATCATAAATATTCTCAGCCAAAAAAATGTAAATTTATTATATTTTTTATTTTTTCAAAACTGATACATTCAGTATCTAAGTTTTCTATTGACTGAAATTCTTAGTGGGAATTAGACATTTAATTGTTGTTCCCCACCTGATCAGACCTCGTGTACAAAAAAGAGACCGTTTAAGGACAAATAAAACAAGGCATACAGGTATTCATATTAGAAAAGAAATTTTAACATTCTTAGCTCATGATTTCAGTATGAAAAATTTTCTTAGTCGTTTACTTTACCAATGAAGAATGTCTACTTATTTTTAATTTTTAAAAGGACATTCTTATGATTTTGAAATATTTTTTATTCAAAAGAGCTTATTTTTATTTTGAATTATTTTTATATTGTTTTACGCAATGGTATATTTTCTTTTTTATTCAATAATTTATACATTCAAAGATATTTTTAATTTTTTACAGTGAAGAATAATATTATGCCGATTTCATTATATTCTTCTAGAATGTGATTTCTCTCAAGTTAAAACAGGTATTGCTTATTAATTGTAATAATTAAAAATAAGTATGAAATAAATAAATGTAATGAATACATGCTAGACAGAAAATAAAATTCGATAACTTTTTGCTTCCATAAGTCAAGATTTCTAAAAGTCAAAATTTTTGAACTAAGTTCATCGTTTATAACAAAACCATGTTACTTGGGTATATTTAATCCTTGTGATCTCTTCGGTTTTAATTAATTTTATATTAAATCTAATTTTAATTTAAAAGTTGAATATCTTGCTAGTAGAATTATCATTTTAAATACTTGTATAATTTTATAAATGATCGTCAAAAATGGAAAATCTTAGTTTTAAAAAATGTTTTTATATAAATAAAATAATAAAGCTTACATCTATTTTTGTTGAACGTTAAAAAATAATTTTGTAAAATTAATTTAATTCTATCGAACTTGATTTCAAAATGAATGGCAAAACTTTAAATAAAATTTTAACATTCACAACTATATTTAATATATTTGAATTTTTCTTTTTAATGAAATTATTTTCATAGAAAAATTATATTTATGTCTGTATCATGCTAATACCTAGGCTTTGTTTCCCTTTTCTGATAAATATATTATGAACACAATGAAATGATTTTAGGAAATGTAATTGAATTAAAAATTGATATTTTTAAGAATTTGACTTGTTTTAAATTTTTCCTTTTTGGGTTCCTTATTTGCTTGGAAAGGAAGGGATTTAAATATGTAATTAATTTATTCATTAAGTAAAAAAATCTGAAGCAGAAATTATTTTTTTATGCAATATCAATTCACTGTCATCCAGATTTAGATTTGATGAAGACCTAAATTTGAATGCAATAATATATTTAAATATCTATTTGTACTTAATTCATTTTTAAGATGTTACTGAACATATCCAGAAGTTAATAAACTAGATGTTTCTCAAAAGAGTAAATTCTGAGATATAGTATGTTTATCTTATAAATTAGAGAGAGATTCTCTTCTCATATATATATATGTAGTTTAATAGAAATTGTAGTGAGTAAAAAAGGGCAAAAGTCATATATTCATTTATTTTATTCGAAACGAAAATTTTCTCAGTTTATATGCATTTTTAATTGATTATTAACAATGCAAATTTTTAGGACATCTAACGAAAATTTTTTTATTTGTAATTTAATTTCAATTCAGATTTCCTTTATGATTACTGATATTTCAGTTTTATGAAATTTTCTCTTTATTTTGGGAGCTATATTTCCTCATGTTTTTGTTGTTAAAATACAATTAAAAGTTACCATTTTATATTTACCAAGGAAAATATAAAATTTTAATAAAATATTGCTTGTTAAATAAAAATATCTAATCTCTTATAAAAAAAATTAATAGAATATTAAATATTTCGGAAAATTAAAATATTTAAAAAAATTTTCATTTTGATTTTTTAAATAGTAAAAATCGCATACAGTGGGAAGTACACTCTTAAAATAAGCGAGTGGATTTCACTCAGAAAGAGTGAAATTTCACTCTTTCATTTTCAAAAAACTCAACCAATTTATAGATAGAAATTCACTGTTTTGAAAGATGTGGGTAAACCACTTCTTTTAAGAGGAGTAACAATGTATCGTCTAAAGGGGTAAATTAGAGAGAAAAAGGAGTGAATTTCAATCTTTTATATTGCTGATTTTTTTTTATTTATGCAGAAATTAGACAATTTAGTGCAGAAATTAGGTTTTAAATTCTTTATTTTATGGTTTTTTTTTTTTTTTTTTTTTTTTTTTTTTTTTTTTTACAATTACAATATAATGATACGATTTCATTAGTCCATAACATAACAGTACAATTGAATATGACATTTTATTGATTTGGGTAATTATAGTGATTTTGAAATTATATACAATATCAAGCAACTTGTTCAGCCATTTATTACATTAATTATACATATTTAGTTCTACGTGCAAGTGTATTAGCAATCTCAAGAAAAAATCAACACACAACTTATTTTTCAGTTTAGTTTGCTACGGCCCAATAAGTACAAAATTGACTTTTACAAACATTATTAGTACAACAAATTATGCACTATTTAAAGAATACATAAATATTTTATATAAGTAAATATAATTTAAGTTCTTTTGAACAAAATCCTTTATTTAAAGTATAGCTGAAAATTTATTTTTGAATATTGATAATATGCATTTTTGAAGTTACAAGAAGATAAAGATTAATAATTACAGGTTATTCTGTTGAACAAAACTGACTTATGTTTTTGAAAATAAATCTTGTTTTATGATATATTTTCCGAGTTTAAACTGAAAATAACTTCAAGAAAACTAAGAATGAAATTAAAAATAAAATGCAAGATTATACAAAAATATTTATTCAATTTTCAATACAGAAAAATTAAATAAAAATATGTATACAGAAATTTTTATGTTTATGATGTCAAATTAATATTGGAATTTAATTTTTTGAATTGACAGTTTAATAACATAAAATAAGAATAGTATTAAAATAAGACTAAAATAAAAATGATAATATTCATTTGAATGCATGTAATTTGCAAATTTTAGATCTTGATCGATTATAGTAAGAATGTATTGTTTCAATTAAAGTCGCAACTTTTAATTTATAAATACACAGTAAGTTTATCATCGTACTTAACATTAAACACATCATAACATTTATATAAAGTATTGAGTGCTTTTTAATCTTGCATATTCGACATCCATAAACTCCTATTCCTCAGATAAAAATATTTCATATTCAGGTTTTGCTTTTGACCACAGCTGAGCAAGTATAATTGACTACTTTTGAGCGCTGTTCTTCTTCTAAAGATCTCTTCATCTAATATAAAAAAAAGCATAAAAAAATTTCTACACAATTTGCAATCTCATTAGTATTTACATAAACTTGAAAACTGAAATTATATAAGAATAATAATTCAAAAAAATAAAGTTTTATTTTTTTTCTGCAAGAAATATCTATGTAATTATATTCTGTATTAAAATTCAGCCTAAAAAATATACCATCCTCAATTCTAACCTATTTATTCCATGTTATTGGACAGGTTTTTGAACATATGATAATATTCTAGGAGCATATTATGCAGGACGTTTACTAAGAAAACAGGTCAGCCTCTGGATATTAAATATAAAATTCTAAATCTACCTGTAATAAAGAGAATAATTATTTATATTAAATTAATAGAACATTTTATTGCAATTTAAAGTGGGAGTAATTTGTTAAAAAATGGCAATCTCATTAATTAAAAGTTAATAACTGAAGTTAGTAAAATAATGATTATACAGCAGTTTTTGAAATTTTTTATAAGAATGTGGCAAAAATGATAAATTATTGATATACAATGAAACAAATACAAAATAATTTTGAATTTTTTTTTGTTATGAAATAGATATAGCCCCTATTATAAGTTACAAAATGGATTGTTAAACATTAAATAAAAATATATACATGCATACATATATTTATTTCCAATGTTAAAGCATTTTTAAATCAATCAATTTTTAATAAAGGAATAATTTTATTTTTTTTACAAATTACAACAAAAAAATTTAAACTATGATTCTGTATCACATACACTAATATTCATATACATTACAAATAAAATGATTTTTTAAAATACTAGATTGAAAACTACAATATAATAAAATACATAAGCTATACTGCATATTTTGTAAAATATACAAAATATGTAGTATATTATTTTAATTACTTTCTTTTTGATCATGGAATCAATAAACATATATCAAAATAACGATAAAATCTTTCTTCCATTTTTATTTAATAAAACCCCTTTCTCTATAAAGTTTCAACTAAATTTTTTGGCATTAAATTAATTTAAAACATATTATTCACATGCAATCAAATAACTTGGAAATGCATACACAGCAGTTTTCATATTCTATCATTAAAAAAAATCCAGATATACAAATTATGTAAGGAATTGTAAATTTTGGGGTGCTTCAGTCATTGTGGCACATTGTTAGAAAATAATGTCGACACAGAAGTTTAGAACTTTCATGAATATTTTAAAATAAAACCTGTATAAAACCTGAATAAAACCTGTATATTACAGGTTTTATTCTACCAATACTTCATTGAAAGCAGTCTTTTTTGGATAATTAGAGATATAAATTCTGTTATAGATTAGAACAATAGATCTATTTTTCATCACAAAATGTTATTTAGTTATAAATATTTTCTTTTCTTAATTTCAAATATTTTTTCTCAATGAATTCCACTAGGCACTTCAAATTGTAATCATTTTATCTGAAAGGAAAAATACATACATATACACATATGTGTTTACTCAATAATATCATACATGTAAAAGCTATTTATGGCCAAGTTAATAAATACTGGATATTTATTTTTTAAACTAATAATTTCAAATTAAAAATTTAGAAAATTTTAAATGAATTATAAATTTACTATAAAGTTAATAAGGATTTAGTTTCAGCAGTAAAAACAAACAAAACTTTACTTCAAAACAGATTTAAAAACATTATTAAAATTTCTGAAGTTTATTGCAAAGTAATGTTAATTTAATGAATAATTACCTTTTATTATTTTAAAATGAACTTTGAAAACCAAAAAGAATTTAATAAGAGATTTTAACTGAAAATACTGATTGGAATTTTCATGTCATTTACTCAATAACATCATACATGTGAAAACTATGCTCAAGTGAAATATAAATACTGGATATTTATTTCTTTAAACTATTAAATTCAAATTAAAAACTTAGAAAATTTTACTCAAAATAGAATTAAAAACATTATTAAGTTACCGCGTTTTTACATAAACATAGATTATTACTTCAAAATTTTAAATAAATTTTACAAGCACAATAATAATTTTAATAATAACAATATTAGAAATTAATAGTTTTAATAATAACAATATAGTTAACATTTTCTTAGTCTCTATAAAACTTATTTTGATTACATATTATACAAAATATAGCCATTTCTTCCTTATATTCATTGCATTTTATCGTCTTCAAAATAACTACATGTTTCAGATTTGCATTTGCTAATTTTTTTCTTTCTTCGATGATAATAATGATAGCCATAAATTACGAATATAAATTATATTTCCCTCAGCAAAATGTTTAGCTGTAAATTCTAAAATAAACAAATTAATAGATTTTGATACATACAATTCCTTTTCGTTTTATCTGCGAATGTTTTTACTTAGTAACAATCAAATCAAAAAATGTCAGTGAAATTTTAATAATTAAAAACATATTATGAGTGAAATTTTAAGAAATAAAATACATACTGTCAAGTAATATTCTGCAGATAAATATTTGCCTTATAGTGTATTAACATTTAAATTAAAAAGCTTCTAATTTTATTTATGAAAAAATATATTCTTATTCATTGGTAAAATGTTGTATTTGATATTAATCGCACTTTCAATTCAGTACAATACATTATATTAAATAATATTTTTATAATATATATTGTCGATATTTAAATCAACCAGAAAGTTAATAGTCATCTTCACGCTGTTTCGAAAATAAAAGAATTTAAAAATGCATTCATCATAATTCACTATTAATTTTTAATGAACTAAATTTAGGCAGAAAATAGTCTTTGAAATAAAAAATAAATTTCCAAACATATTGTTATATTAATAAATAGTATCAATTACTCTGAAATTTCAAATATTATAAATATGACAATATGAATTCAACAGAATTCATTCATTTACACTTTGGAATACCAAAGTTTATATAATGGTGAAACATCACAAGTATGAAGATTTGATTTAATCATTCATTTAATTATGAGAAACAAGGACTTACCGTAATATTTCTGTACTCTTTTTTCTTCTGTTATATATTTTAAATATTCTAATTGATTGCTTTTACAAAATGGAGTACTAAATTCCTCCATTTTTAGGGAAACTAAACCGAAAGCATAGAGGCACGTGATGATTTAAATCAATCAGAGCACATCACATTTGCTTTGTACCATTAACACGTCAAAAAACGAGTGAAAATTGCCTTGAATCGAGTGTTTGAAAGAGAACTTCTTGACCCAATTAAGTAGAAATATATTAATTTTGTATCGTTATGGAGTACAAAATATCCGTCGCTCATCGAGGTGAAAAACATCTCGATTTTTTTAAGAGTGTACTGATGATATATATATATCAGCCGAAGCAATATTAACTAGATAATCTTTATTTTGAATCGAAAAGTTTTATTTGATTAATCAATATTATAATTTTTCATAGACATGACTTAGGAAACTTGTAAAAAAATTAGGTATCGCTCGTGAAAAGAACAATGAATGTTGCATGTTATCTAATGAGAAGGCAATAAGTTATATTTCATGAGCTTACTTTTTGGGAATCTCCATGGATTATTGATCCATAAATCAAGATATACAACATCAACAAAAAATAAGTGGCTATACAATTTTAAACTAAAATAGGAGACATTTCAAATGTATAAAGATGTTTAAATTTATAACGGCAAAGTGTTAAAAATAAAAGTTTCTTTTCTTCAACTTTCCTCCGTTTCCGTAATCATTTACACATTTTTAGTACAGATTTTATTATTTTTGGAGGTACTTTGAAAATTACTAATGACTGATTTAAGTGAATAAATTTCCAAAGTGAATAATTTTCAAATTAAAAAAAAAATGGAATTTATGGTAGATAATTTTACCACATAAATTGCAATAAGCTGGTTTTAATACTAAAAAATGTTTCTAATTAAAATATTAATAATGCAAGTTAATTTTTGATAAACAATTAAAAAAATATTAAGAAAGATCATTTTTTTAACTCAGGATGCTTAGTTTCTTATTAAGAAAAAGCAATCTGGCGAGAAAATATTTTTAATACTTTTTTTTAACTTTAATTAAAGGTAAAAAAGTATATCACGTTACAGTTTTCCTGATAAAGAAGTAATGATTCTTTACCAGATACTTATAATTAACTTGTAATTAAAGTTTTGAAATACGTATGGTTAAAATTTTGAAAAAGAATTACAATCTATTAATAAATATCACAATTTATTTAGGTTGTCGAAATTAATTTAATTGTATCAATCATGAAATTTTGTTCTAGGATAAAAGTATTGAAAATTATAACATTAATGAATCCTGAAAATTGATTTTTAAGTTAGTTAAATAATCTATTTGAGTAATTTTTAAAGTGATATAAATAAAGAAAAAAAAAGAAATATAATAGTGGTTTGATGGTATAAGTTTTTGAACTATTGAATGATAGAATATTTTTCAAACCATCGTATGATTCGTTAAGATGTTCAGCCCTGAAAATCAGAGAAAATTCATTTTTCTAATATAATATGCAAATTATCTAAAGTTTTAGAAAAAATAGAATACCTATTAAATTTTAAATGATATATCTACTAAAAATAATAAACTTATTCAGTATTTCTGATTCAGATTTGGTTCATATTTTATATATTCTTTGAAAATGAAAAATGAATGAAAAATTATTTTCTGTTAACAGTTTAAGGTAAATAAATTAAGTATTTATAACACGCAGCTTTTTAATAATTTATATCACTGAGAATTTCTTTCCAGATGTATATTTTCAAAAATAAATCTTTTTCTTTTGAAAGAAAAATTGAAAATAAGTTAAAAATAATGCTTATTCAAAAGAATTTTAATTTTCAGATTTAAGAAAATTACATTTAATCTTATAATATTCTATAAACATGTAAATACCATTAACAATAAAAATTAAATTATTTACTATGACTATCAGATCTGATTAAATTCGTTCAAAATAACATTTTTTTTAATATCAGACTAAAAACATCAACAGTTTTTAAAAATTGGATCAAATTTGGACTTTAAAATCTGCTTTATTCTTGCTTTTTACTTATACGTAAAAAAAAGGTACGATATTAAAAACAATTATACATGAAACTACTGTTATCTAAAATGAGTATTGTGCGATAATATATTATCAGTTTTGTAATGGATGGAGTAATAAAGTTAAAAAAAAAAAATTCTTATTTCTAATCAATAAAGGGTGATTATCAAAAAAATAATTTTCCATGCTTTAGATTTGGATGAATACTAATCTCTAAATATTTATTCCAGTTATAAGTTTTTTTGTATTACGTAGTTGTTTCCACACTTTTTAAAGGTTTAAATTTAAATACTGAATTTAAATTATTTTTATCAATTGAAATTTAATAAATTATTGAAATTTATGAATCTACAAATAAATAACAAATTAAATTGATAAAATAAAAACAAATTATTAGTATAATTTTAGATAAAATAAATTGTTATAAGATAAGATTAGAAATTTTATTTTAGAAATAGTTAGATCAATTGTCTATTTTGATTACAGAATATATACCATACAAATTTTATGTAATTTAAACGGAATGTAAATTTTACAATCATTCATTAATAATTTATGAATCAAAAATATTTAATTTTATTTATTAAAGAGAAAAAAATTGAATACATGTCTCATTATGATAAGTGATTTTAAATTTTATTGCATTAATTTGTTTTTGGAATCATGAAAGTTTTATTATCGTTTTTACATTTGCTTTCATTATAACACCCTATATGTTTCCCACACATATGTTTACATGTTATTTTCGTAATAACAATAATTTTTTCAATGGTAACATATTAACTGAATTTAGGATTGAAAACAGAAATTATGGGCAGTGTAAAAACTAAACACGGCATTCATCCCATACAACACGTCCAGTAGACGTCGATATGACATCATCAATGGGATGTACTCTAATCCAGTAGACGTCTCTTTTTAGTCCAGTTTAGATCCATGGCACATCAAATATCCACCCATTTTACGTCCAATACACGTTGCCATTGGATGGTTCATGGAGATGTATTCATACGCACTGCTAGGTAGTTTTTATGGATGTATTCTAGATGTGCGAAGATCTATCTTAGTGGCTCATATATTTTTGTCCACTAGACAATGAGAAAATTGTTTTTAATTAACTTGTTACTTATGAAATTGTTTTTTCTTAATTTTCAGTCAAATATCCTAGATTTTTGACAGATTTACTGCTCAAGTTAATGTAATAAAATTCTCACAATTGATAAATTAGCATTATTTTTATGCTCATTATTTTTATAGTTTTGAAAATTTAATTGTTTAAAATAAAAAGATTTTTTTTCTTTGGAAATTACTTTTAAGAAGTTTCCAGTGAATGTATGAATTACTATTATAGCTGGAGGGTAACAATAAAGGATATTTTTATGTGTACACTGTAAATTTTTTTTCCTTTTAATATATCAGGCAAATTATTGTTATAGTTTATTTTTTTAATAAATTTTGTTGTAAGAGAAATTTATAAGAATTATTTCTCAGTCTAATATTTTAACTAATTAGATATAATTTCAACAATGTCTTCTTTAAGAGATAAACTTTATTTAACTAAAGTTTTCCACTCAATTGAATATTCCAAATTATTATGACAAAAATTCTGAAAATTACTTATTTCATTATTTAAATGTTGAATTATTTTTCTTTGCAAATGTTATAATTTGTTTAAGAAAACATTTCAGCAAGAAATTGTAAATATAATTCAAGAAAAATATAACAAACTAATAGAATTTATTTTTAATGCACACAATTTTTATTCTAATTATTACAGAAATATTGAAATGATTGATTCTTTCATTCATAAATCTTGCTTTTGCATGAGGCAACCTGTTCATTATTCGGCTGCCTTTCAGTACTGTGGAGTTCCCCGCACAGCATCTGAAAATGAGTACTTTTAAAACAATTAACATTTTTAGATCAATAACCTCAGACAAAACAATAGTAAAAATCCAGAAGACAATTTTCATGAATATTTAATTTACTTCTTATCAATCTGATTAATAGATAAAACTGATTGGATGTAAATCTCAAAAATTTCCTTCACTAATTTAGGACATTAAGTAACTTCATAATAAGATTATTAGAAATATTTATATTTTTAATTCAGTAAATGTTTTAAATATCTAATTACCAATTCAAATTCTAAGAAATATCAGCTTTGTTAATATGGTAACATTTGGGTTAAAATTAAATAATTAAAATTACAAAATGCATAAAATATGTTCCAAAAATCTTCAAATTATCGTATAGAATTTACATATTAGCACTTACATAAATATATTTGATTAAAAATTTTTTTATGGGAATCTATCGTATCTTTCCATCATTTCTACCAAAGAAAACTTTCAATGATATGCTTATTCAAATATTGCATTTACCTAAAACTAATTGCTTCATATTTAGCCCTTTAAAAGATTTCTTATCCCTAGCATAAAAATAACTGAATTCAGATGCGAGTTCATTGGTCATCAATTTTTTCAGGATGTTTATGGTACAATTCCCGCAAGAACTTCCCCAGACAAGGTTAAAAAGTGGCACTGAAATAAAACAAATAAAAATATAAATATTTTATAATTAAAAACATTTATAATTTAAAATTTAAATTACTGTATTAGTTTTAGCAACATGCATACATTATATAGTCATAATGAATATATATATATATATATATTATTATTATTATTATTATTATTATTTACAGCACAAAATTCACATAAGTTTTTGAAAAACAAATCTGTAATATATTCCAACATTTAAAAAGCATTTATAAATAAATAACTATTTAAACAATACAAAATCATATCAACTATAGTATAATAACGGTAGTATATAAAGTTTAATTGTGCCATTACATTGTATATTTAATTAGTAAATAATAATAATTTATTAAAAACATTTCAATGGAAATAAAAATTTTTTTACCAAAGAATAAAAAATATTAGTATTTAAAAATTATTAGCATTAAATAATTTAGAAGAAGTAACTCAAGGCTTTCAAGCTCAATTAGTCTTTAATGGCAACTTATCTAGAATTTCTTTGATTTCATATAAATCTGTTTTTTTATCCTTTGAATTAGAAGATCTTTCATTTAATTTATTTAAAATTAATTGTAAAGTTTCTGATTTCTGCCTTTGCATTTCTTTGATTAACATAAATTCTCTCATGACAGCTCTTTGAAAGTCTAAGAAAATATGCAAATAAAACCAAACTATTAATGAAAACAAAATAATAATAGAAAATTTTTGATGATATGTAATTACAATTTTTCAAAAAATATTTACACTAATTTTAAAAAATATCATTACACACAAAGGTCTTTCTATTTATCAGATTTGATGAAATTAGTTAGTAATATAATTATTAAAATTTATGTAATATTATATACATAGAACTAATAGGATATTTTTCGATAGTAGTCATACAGGAAGACTAAGTAAAATGGAAATACATAAGTATAAATACAGAAATTAATGTCTCCAGTTCCAGTGTTTTTTGTGAACGATGGTGAACTATACTCCAATTCATTTGTGTTCAGAGTGAAACTATTTAATAAATTTTGCCCATTAGGAGGGGTCTCAGAAACTGTTGTGGAATTGCTACTTGTACTATATTTCCGTTTTCTCTTAAATCTTTCCCCTGTTTTGTAACTCAGAGGCTAAATCGGAAGTTTCTTCAGCTTTAGAGCATCTTGTCTTGGCTGTTTCATACGTTTCTGGAATAAATGATATATTATAAAATATTTTGTTTTGTTAATGAAACACGTGTCTTAAAACAATAAAGTCAACAGCCTGTTAATTTATAAAACATATTAATGATTTATATAACTAAGCAATATTGCATTGTCAAATATTTTTGCAATAATTACTATTAATGAAAAATAATGTAAAAAATTTAAGTATTAAAAGTAGTATTTAAGTATTAAAAATTCAACTCTTATGATTTAATAATGCTTCAGAAGAAGAAGACTTGAAAATACACGCATATTATAGTTAAATAAATTTCTTTCATAGTTATTTAACAAGGAAAAGCTTTATTTAAAAGTGAAAGATATTCGAATATTAGTTCAAACATTGGCTCAATAATAATTCATTAGGGAAGATATGGAGTAATTACAATAAATAAATATTTATAATTTATATATAATCAGTGAGCTGGGCACAAAACATTTAGAATTATTTACATGCAAACAAGTTGATAATGCAATCATTTTGTTTTGAGTATTAAACAAAATTTAGTGATAGTTTGAATTATAATTTTTTTCACATACAATACTTAATATTAATTCTGATCCATAAATATAAATGTGATAAAATATTTTTCTGATTAAAATTTTTCCATTTGATAAATTAGAATACTTTTAATATTTAATTTCAAAGATAGAGTTCAACTAAGAAAAATCCAGTTCAAGAATCAAATATTAACTATAGAGAAGCAATGTTTACCAAATAAGTCTATTATTGTTGCTGGATGGACACTCCAAGATTCATCAGAAACCATATGTTTTTCCACAAACGCTCGGATTTTTTTTTTTTTTTTTTTTTTTTTTTTTTTATTTATTAAAAGATGGCCAGAAACAATGTCTTTCTTTTATCCATTTACAAGATACAACTTCTATTTCTGGACTTTTAAGAAATTCTACAATTTCAAAATTCATGCCTGAAATGTATCTTTACTATAAAAAAACTGTTTTTTAACTGAAACTTCAAATGAAGCATATTTATAATGAATAACATTTGACTCATAATTTGTGTAGTAACTTTTTGAAAATCTTATCAGTTTTCTTATGCACATAAAAATCAATTTAATGTACTTTTCAGGAAGTCACATTTATAAAATTCCTAAAATCCTCTGCTTTCTCTTCTTTAACCAATATATGATTTACTTCAATTATCTAGGACTTAGTATACTTATACTACACATAGATAAATGGTTACCTTATTATAAATGCCAAACTTATGAAAAAGGATAATTATATGTTTATTGATAATACATTTATAAGAATATTTATACTGGAATAAAAAATAATGAAAAAACTTATTTCAAAATGTATAAGAAATATTATACATAAACAGTGAATTTATATTTTTAGTTACTTATAAGTAATTGCTTAATTTTGGAGAATTATTTACAAATTATATTACTTGAAATTAGCATTCACACACAAAATCTAACAGTGAAAAATAGGGAAAACTGCAAATTCATTTTCAAAAGCTAAGCACTTCCCTTTTAAATCATACAATGGAAAAATATCATAAGATGATAGTATAGAAACTTTTAATATTCCCAATAAATGTGACTCCCAAGGTTTAATATATAAATTTGATACATTTTTAAACTTACGCCCAAGTAAAAATATTCAGAATTTTGCAGTATAAAATTATCAACACATATTATTCTACCATCTTTCAAAATACATACCTTATCAGGTGGAGTTGTTTTTAATATAAAATTTTTTAATATTGCAGTTTTGTATTGTAAAATTGGTATAGAAAGAGATTTCTGAACAGGGCCATCGAAATGTTCTGACTTTAAACCCACATCTGCCGCATTTCTTTGATTGAAATCAAACATACGAGTTCGGTTAACCTGCAAGATAATTGTTGCATGGCTTATCAAACTTTCGAATGACTCGCTTATTCGAATGCATGTGATTTTCAAATGGAAAAGCACTAAATGAATCTAATGACCCAAATTTTCGATCATTAGACAAATGAACAAGACCATGCACATTAAGTGAAGTATATTCTTTTCCATAGTAAATTTTGAAGTAATTCACAAAACATAATAAAAACTCTTCAGCTTTATTAACCAAGTTAGTTGGTGAGTCAGGTTTGTATAAAATTATAATAGCTAGATGTAGAACCACAAAATGTTCAAATAGATGTAGAGAAAGTACATCTTTTAGTGCAAGAGGTAAAATAAAAACTGCCGAAATTCGGTGATTTTGAAGCGATTGAATTCTTTTAACTATCGTGATTTCCGTGAAAACTCACAGCTTATATTGGATTGTAAGTTTTCCAAATGTTTTGATATTGTTAACACTTGTGAATTAGATAATCTTACAGCTAGAGGGTCACTTAACCATAATCCAATTAACTTTTTTACGACACCTAAACATACCAAATGCATATACTTAAATGGTATCATTGAAACCATACCGAAATTTGGAATCGTTTCCAAAATTGAATGCCCTGTATGGTGAGACTTATCCACACGAGCTTTAAAAGAGTCATCAGTTCTTAAAACAGCATCACATTCCAAAAAATATAGTCTGCGGTTATTATGTTCGCCCTCTTGAACACATTTACCACATCCAAAATATCCATTGTGACCTTTAATATTTGAAACAAATGATTTATCGAGCATCACAAATTAATCCAATCACTCTCACAAAGTATCCTTCAACATTAATTTTAAATCTAGATACTTGCAATTCTTTCAATTCTGTAACAAAATCAAGCGAAAAATCATTAGCACTTTTTGGTTTTTCATTGCCATGGTAAGCACCAACTGTGAACACTGGATGATTTTTCAAATTCGTAACTGAGCATTAAAAAGGCTAAAATTGACTCTTTGAACTTTTGGCTATAGGAAGACCATCTATATTAATTTGTAAATAAAAAAGTCTGGGTAAGCTAGATTTAACAATATCAGCACAAATAATTGTAAGTTGATCAGCTAAACCATAATGGCAATATAAACCAGGAGAAACAACACGAGTTTCTGTGACACGAGGAGTTTCCTTTACTGTTCGGCTATCTTTCGGTAAATTAGCAAAGCAAGTATGTTTGCGTAAAATAGTTATTAATTCCTTAAATGTAATGGAATTATGAATGGGTAATGGAATTACGTACAGCCCAAATCGCCAGTTCTCTACGAAGTTCGCATTCTGGCTCCAGAATCGGGTCTGAATTAGAATCTGAAGCTGACTCAATACATGAAGTAGATTCAATACAAGAAATAGATTTAATAAATGAAGAAGATTTAATAAATGAAGAAGATTTAAGGCATGAAGTAGATTCAAAAGTTTTCAATACGATCTAAAACATTAGATGACAGCTGACTATGAAAAGAATAGGTCATTTACCGAAATATCCATGTTTGAAACGGCATTGTTTGATGAGGGTTCTCTAATTAAAGATATTTTAACATCTAATGATGTATTCATTTTTCGTTTAAAATGCTTAGTTATTTGAGAACACATTATCGTTATGAAATAATAAAATGGCACTTATTTAAATGAATGTATTACTGTCTCAACCCAAAAATAACAATGACAATGATAAAATTAACTCTTTGTTATAAATGGCTAATAATCTTATTCTTAAGTTTTCGAGAAATCCAGTTGCAGTTAGTGATGAATTCTCAACAAATGCTCAAATTTTTAAAATCTTTATTGATGTCCAAATTACATCTACGATAGACGTACAAATTACATCCAAACAGATCCATATATCAGTACTCCAAAACTTATCCATCATAGATGTAAATCTTACGTCCATATGTAGTCGATAAGAAGATCATCCAATACACATCTTACCGTGGAAACTTAGTGCCCATTATAAGTCCATTCTTGGGTTTATTTTGGCATGCTGTATATTGGGATGCTGTATATTTTGGCATGCTATATATTGGGGGAAACGTGACGCCCAACATTGGTCCCTTATTGCGGTTATCTTGCAAGATTGCCAATATTAGGCTAAGCTATTTTGCTACTTGGGCATTGGTCCCTATTCAATAATAACTCTTTATTTAATAGATACCATCCAGAAATCTAAAATCAAGCTTTAAATTAGTACTAACTAAAACATTTATTAACTGTTGGAGATACTAAAACTTTTATACTTCAAAAGACTTAAAATTGTTGCAAAGTTTTGTTTGCTAAGTTCTTTACTAGAGCATCCTTTTCTTAATTTTTTTTTCTTCAAAACGTACATAGTTGGCGTATTTTATTTTAGTATTATTTATTTCTGAAATGAAGAATGTTTGTTACAAATATCTCCTGTGAGCGGCGAAATGAATGATTTCCTTAAAATCTACGTTAGTTAAAGCAATGAAAAAACCACGGTTACTAAAAGTTAAATTTTATCACCAATATTTATCGGCAAATTTTTCTTCAACCGAGGGTGCTTGTTTCTATATAAAACCTTTTAAATTAAGTATTTTATCGTTTGATTTGTTGTGTAATCTCTCTTCATAAAGCTTTTTTCCTTTTATTTTTATATACTAAGCTGCTTTATTCTGGTTCAGCTTAATTTATAAAAATTAAATTGAAATAGTTAATTCTCTTAGAGATCAACTAACAGCCTCTACATATTTGGATAAAAATTAATTTAGTTAAGTAATTCAATAAAATATGCTAATATAGCTTCCAACATTGTATTTACTTATATCTCTATATTTGATACAAAAATCAAACTCGAGAGGCTGAATTTCTATCTGAGATACAGTATTGATCCCTCAGATGGACTATTCTTCAAATCTGATCGAAGATTCTCTTTAAATAAGCAAACTCACTTTGAAGACCAGCAGACAGCTAGATGCGAAAATTATTACTTGCGCATTCTTAAAATTGCAGTGCAAGTTTATATGGATAATAATTATACAGAACTGGCATGGTATTTTACTACTTTGAGGCTTGTATGTTTTTATTTCATAGATAAACCTGTTTTTTCCCATCCTCCCCTAAATTTACCAAATGAGAAATAAAGCAAATGATCTTATTTTGTATGCTTTTTTTTTTTAAACATTATTAACAATAATATTTATTTCATGAAGTTTAATTTTATTAAGAACAAGTTGATTTTACATTTTTTGGTACTTGCACATTATCCTGTTGACGACCATATCTGCGAAAAAATATATCATTTAATGGTGCAACATATAAATTAAAATAAGTTTTTTTTTGTAATTAATACACTGAAGAGATATAAATGAATTAATGATTTTCTTTCCTATTTTGAAAAAATATTCCAAAACCTGGCAACACATTTAATGGGCGAAAAAGGTTGTCAGGATAATGCTTGTACTTATTATTTTTTTTTTTTTATATAACTCTATGCCTATTCATTCTAGGGATTTAGAAATTTGAAGGCCACTTTATATTTTTTAATATAAGCAAAATATTTTCATTCTTGTATAATTCATTCATTAGAAGAAATATGTGTTTTAAAATTGTTGTTTGTGTATAAAAGATGCAACATTTTCGATTAAGTAAATGGTTATTAATGTGGTGAATATTTATTTGTAGATTATTATTTGCATTGTTTGTATATATGTTAAAATAACATGCATACTTTTAAATTGTTTTTATTTACTACATGATGTGTTCATTGCTTAGTTATATTCATTGGAAAAGAATGAAAAATATATTTCATTTTAAGTTTTATGTGTACTTTTTTGTACATGACTCATTCTTCCATATTTTAAAATCATATGAAGGCAAGAACAATTTTAAAAAATATTTTAAAAATTTAAATTATGTTTGTATCATAATTTTATTAAGTAATAATTATATTCAATGTACAAAATTTTAACCTTGGTGTATAATTATAATAATTTCAAATTCTAGATACTACAAGGGACTATGATTTGCTGGTTGGATCAGTATTAGAGCTTAATTGTACTTTAAAAGCAGAATATCTTCCTGGAATACCCCAAAAAGTAAATTCTTCTAATTTAGTGTTTAAGAAGGATAACCAAGGTTTTTCTAACTTTACACAATTAATTGATGCATACACTGCTCAGTTGGTTATTCCTAATGCTCAAGTCAATAACTCGGGCATTTATCATTGCGCATTATCTTTACCAGGCACTTCAAGCAAGCCTCATGTATGCAGTACTCAAGTTAGCGTTGGATGTGAGTGTGGTAATTTATTCCATTTATAAATGTAATTTCATTAATATTTATTAGTATTTTAAATATTAAGTGAAAAGATATTGGAAGTGAATAATATTGCTACTAAAGTTGTTTTTTCTTCAATGCTTAAAACAAAGTAGTGGAAGTTATAATATTTAAAACAGTATTCACAACTCAAAATTGAGATTCATGATATAAATTTAATACTGCAAACATTGTCAGGTGACTCACCAGCTACATTGACTTGGGCATTTCTGCTGTTGTAAACATATATTGATTTGATTGTATAGGTATATCTATAGTAGAAAAGGAATTTCTTATTTCTGATAATTGCTTCTATGTTAATTTGATAAATATCTTGAATGATAATCATCATTTAGTAAATTTGGTACTTTTATATTCCCGTAAAATATAAAATAAAAAAAAATTTGATATTTCTTTATTGATAGGAACAAACAATATGATATACACATAATGATTAGTAATAAAACAAGGATTAAAAAAAATGATAAAATAAAAAAATACTACAAATTCTATAATTTTAAAGGACTTCGACAGTGTATGTAATATCATTCATTTATATTTTAAGTCATTATTTTATTTATAAATAGTTATTAAATATTGCAGAAAAACTTTTGAATAAAACTTTTTACTTTTTTTTATCAAGACTTAACATCTAAGTGAAATTTTAATGATTGTTTACATAATGATTTTTATGTCCTCAAATAAACTTAATTTATACTCAATTATAGGTTTATGTGAATTTAAGAAATAGTTTTAATTTTTTTGCATCAATATTTGTAAAAATCAACTTGTTTTTCAGATGCTCCAAAAAATGTAAGCAATTTCAAATGTATTAGCAGAAATTTTGATAACTTGACATGTACTTGGGACATTGAAGCTAATAGAGTCAGAACAAACTATTCATTGCAAAAAAATTTATTTTCGATTGGGTAAGTAATTTTAGATTTTATTATTTGGAAGTCTCGTAAATCTTTAAATTGCACTGAACATAAAATTTATAAGACTTTGGTTTATTTGAAATAATGTAATGAATTCTTTTTACGTTCTCTATTTCATTATAAATAGGACATATTGTCTAAAGGTATCTTATTGAAGTTATAAAAATCAATGAAACCTATGAGTATATATTAAAATTATTGAAAATATTTTACCACTTTTTTTTTCACACAAA
Organism: Latrodectus elegans; assembly: GCA_030067965.1. Taxonomy (NCBI): domain Eukaryota; kingdom Metazoa; phylum Arthropoda; class Arachnida; order Araneae; family Theridiidae; genus Latrodectus; species Latrodectus elegans. Next base: position 75,313,195 of record CM057812.1, on the reverse strand, counting down.
TATTTTCTGTTATTATTCTTAGCATCAGCCATGGATATGAAGTTAACTATGCTTTTTCTTTTTTTTTTTATCAATTCTCCCTATAAAATAAATGAATCACTATACTAATGTCACAGGGTTTGTATTAATGAATAAAATAGGAAACTTATGTTAAACACTATCAACTATGTTAAATCATGAAAATATCACATTGATAAAAAATATAAATTGATAAACATTGGTAAAAAAAGTTACTACAAATTTGTAGATTATAAAGAAAATCATTTCTGATAAAATTTTGAAAAAACTGTTTAATTTTATTTTGTATATAACATGAAGTGTTCAAATTGATTCCGTTTAATTCAGATGTGTTTCTCTGGTAACTTTTTTAAGTAGCTATTAAAACATTTTAAAATTTATTTTAGGAAATTGATGTCCAACTTCATAAATAATTTACCAGAATCCTTAATGATATTCATCAAATTTAAGGGAAAAAACATGAGAACATTATAATAAACTGTTCTTGGCTTTCAAGATTGATAATGTTGGACTATTGGAAAAAAGATTTTCTTGCTGAAATTAATTTTTTATCTAGTCGAATTTTGTTTCCAAACTAAATTATAATTTTATTAAAATGAATGTAATTTTTATTTTTTGTTATATCAATATATCTTAAATTGTTCATGCAATTATTTTGCTTTTAAATTTTAATTTTGCATTAATAAATGCTTTACCTGGTAAATGACGACAGACCTGTTTGGGATTGGCGCGATTTCAAATTTTCATGCCAAGCACTCTACAGCTCTGACCAATACCCCCTTTAAAATTTATACTCGATTTTTAATATACCAAGCAATGGCGCCCACTTTTAAAAAACATCCGTGTAGAGCTACCTACCACAGTGTCAACCGGGCAATAAAGCTAAATTTCAAACGTTAACAAATTTCATTTTTTGTTTAATCTCGCATTTTAATATAACGAGCAGTTACACCCACATTAAAGAAATTTAAGTACGCGGCACATTCTAACACTAACATGAAAAACACAAAACACACAACTTAAACATTCATTTACTTATGAAAACATTCATTTTTATAAAAACTTTAATTTCTAAATATGAATAAAATTGTAATGGAAAACAAAATAATTTACCTAATGTTCATCAATCTCCGAATCGTTACTTTTTTGCGAATATGCCGTTTTTATCGCTTCTAAAAAATCATCTATTATGTTTTCCTGATGATTCTTTCCCATGCGTACTCCGCGAAAACGTAAAGTCACTATATCCTCATCCATACTCATTAATTTTCGCAAGCAACACAAAAACTCCAAAAATTGAATATCCAAACTCACTGATTTAAGATTATTCTGTAATAGTTTCAAGGGTTACATGCAAAACCAGCGTGTAAAACGAAAAGCACGTCATATCTACGTAATCCGAACTGGTAAACCAATCTGGTGCACTTTGTCGCATTCTTGGCGCATACGCTTGGCGTATTTTACCCTGTGTACGCTTCTCTACCATTTAGTGATTTACCTAAATGCTAAAAGCTTTTCGAAAACATTTTGAAGCTTTCTATAGGACTAAGTCTAAAATAAACCCTTAAACCATCACACAAAATACAGTTTTCTTTCTTAAAAAATATTACCTTGTGCAAAATATACTATTTCTCTCTTGTCTCAAATAATTTTTATTTTAGAGATTCAGATAATTGATTTCTCAATGTACGATTTTCAATTTCATTCAAAATTGTAAGTATCACTTTCAAGAGGAGGACAAATTCCTTGTATCTTTGATTTTAAAATATCTTTTTTCTTGTTGTTTGAATATTAATGCAAAATTTAAATATGTTAAATTCACTTTACTTTCTGTTTTATGTTGTGTTTATAAATAATTAGAAACACAAATTATGATTAATACTTTGTAATTTAATTCATAAATAAACTTTTTAAACTAATTTTGAGAATTATATTCCTCAAATTGTTTCTTGAAGTGTCTTTCACTCTTTTGCATTCAATATTAACTATTCAAAATATAGAATTTTTCTTTTAAGTATTTCTGTTAATAGCAAATCTTTAGAAGCAGATAAATATTTTCTTAAAGCATAGAAACAGAATGTCAAATAGTATACTAATCCCCCCCCCCCAAAAAAAAAAGAAAATTGAAATTTTTTGTCAATGTAAATGAATAACTATATGACTTCAATTTTCATTTTGATATATATTCAGACAATACATTATTTTTTTACTTTTTAAAAAAGTAAAAAAATAATGTATTAATGTAATAATGTATGTCTCATAATGTATGTAATAATGTATGTCTCATAATGTAATGTAATAATGTATGTCTCATTTTTAAAACCTTAGTTTTATTAGAAAATATGTGGCTTGATAATTGTGGCTTTATATGTACTCAATTTAAAAAAAAAAAAAAATTATTTTGTATACTATTTATACTGGTTGCTTACTGGAGTGAGAAAACGAAGAAAAAGAACTGTTTTTTAGGAACATTTAATTTTAAAGAGAACATGTATCAGTGATACAAATCTAAAGATCTTAAATTATATTTTAGAATTTATGCAAACTTGATGACATTATTAGTATTCTTTGGTGTTTTTATACGGCAGGTGTATATTCTAGGTGTTTTTATACTGCATAGTCAACAGCCTAATAATCAAAGACCATTATATTTCATTTATATAATGTAAAATGTCTTCCAGGAAGACTTTAGACAATGAGTTGTATTCACATGACGCCAAGTAGGAAACCTGAAAAACTCCCAAGCACTTATTTTGATAGACATGCCTTCTTAAGGTGGAAGTGCAATATCCATCGCCTGTTGATCAACATTGGCCTGGGACTGAACCTAGAACCTTATTTTTTGAAGTGTGCTTTCATGCCACTATACCCCAGTGAGTCTTGGTATTATAATATTTGGAACTGTTCACATAAAGGACATTGACTTTAATTGTCTAAAATTTGTTTTGACAATTATAGAGTTCTGGGCTGTTGTGTAGTTTTACCCTGGATAGGTGATTAGTCTAACTCAAATCTTAATTTATTATTAGTTAATATATCTCTTAACTATATGAATAATTTGTGAGATATACTAACTATATAATATTGAGCTATGAGGATTCAAGAGTAGTATGCTTTAAATTTTTAAGTGCATTCCATTTGTGCACCTATCAGTAAACTGCTAGCTCAAACTATTTCTAAAATTTTAATTATTAGTTTTCAAAGCTAATATGCTTGACATTTTGATTGCTTTGTATTAGTATACATGATTAGTTAATTATCTTTAATTTGCAACTATATGTAAAAATAATGGAATTTACTTAGAGCTTTTCAGAACTGCCCAACATTCAACAATACATTTTGTCAATGGAGAGATGATACTGACCCACCATATCAAACAAGTAATAGAAATCTGACTTTTATAGTTCATGGGAACAACAGCCTTGGTGTTCTGGAAAACGAGTTTATACTTGATCACTTCGCAATAGGTTAGTGTAAAAATTAAATATATACTACTTTAATGAAAATATTTAATCTCATGTAAGTTTTTTTTTTTTTTTTTTTTTTTTTTTTAAATTGGTTTTACTAAAGATTTTAAAAGGCCTCAAATTTTCAAAAGATAAGATAACTGATGTATTTATTTTCTTGCTTAGTTATACCAAATAGTCCTGAAAGCATTACTCCTATTGCTGTGGGGAAAAGTTACATATCAATTCAATGGCAGCCTCCAGAAATGAAACATATAATTGATAAACCTCCTTTTTATTACCAGCTGTGGCTTGAAGAACTTGATTCAAATTCTCGTGATCGAATTGTAAGTGTGTTGTGAATAATTCTTGACATTCACAAAATTTATTATTTAATCATTTTTTTTTTCAAAAGTATTTTGCAAGTTTTTTATTGTAGCTTCTTCAGCTTTGGAGTGCCATACTGTTAAAAGGTTTATTAAATCAAATATAGCCTCCTATCATAGAAATGTTTATAAGATGTGCATAAAAGGGAAAGTATGGGCTTCCTTACTAACAAAGCCTATTCCATGCAACCTCCACAGAGCTGTAAGAGTAGCTAATTTTCGCCTTAAAACTGTACATGATTATCTGCAAAAACACCTTCACCGTTTGGGTTTGAAGGACTCTCCGATCTGCCCTTTTTGTGGACTAGAGGACATGACCACCTTTACACTTGCCCTGGACTTTCATATGTTGTAGTTAAAAATTCTGCAGAAGAAGACTTTTCATTCACTTCAAGATTGTATTGGGCTGCCCGACAGAGACTGATGGTTTTAAAACCAATGTTGGGCGTAGGGTAAAAAAAAGTTCTTTTATTGTCAAAGTATTTCAAGTAACTACAGTTATAGTTTTTAAAATCATACTTCTTCATAATTGAACTTCTAATCAAAAATTAAGAAGAAATAGCCTTCTTTCTTTGGCATTTCTTATGGTTTTAATTGATACAGCTGTTGAAATTCACTCTAAAATTTTTGGTGCAGCATATCCATTTTTGGATTTTGTTCCATAAAGCTCAACCAACCAACTACTCTAAAACTTGCTCTTAACTCTTTGGAAGGTATTATTAGTAACAATTTTCACCAAAATTTATTCTTTTTTTTAAGCAAATGAAAGCTGACTTAACTTTGACAGATTGTTCAAGAAACATTCAATGACATCCCCTCTAGCTCCTGACAAATTTGCATAGATTGCATCTCTCTCAAAAATGAACATGGGAATTACAATAGAGTATTTTGTTAAAAACATCTACGAATAGTATTAACATCAACATTAGAAATCCAGGCTACTATTCTGTTTTCTGTTCAGAACTAATTGCAAATGAAGATGGTCTTAAAGCTACTAATTTCGGTACAGACTATAAAGATATTTGGATTTGCCCAATAATTGTAGTTCTAACCAACATCTTCAAAACTAGTATAATATTGGTGACAGATCTTTGATCTCTGTTCTAGCCCTACTGTATAGGCTCTCATCTTTTCAAAACATACATCTACATGTGATCCCTTCACACTGTGGTTGGCCTAAATGAAATGATGTAACTGTTACCTTGGCAAAGGAGGAACTTTAATGGCCTTAACATCTAGTACCTGACATCTTCAGAAGTATACTCAAAGGTCAAATTTACCATCGCTTCATCTTGCTATTCTCCATCACTAGCATAGAGGAGGTAACCAAGAGGGAGGTGCTTTCTCTTTTTAGAGTAGTCATGTACAGCAGACAGCTTTAGCAAAATTTATAAGTGGACACCTGAAATATCTTCCATTTTACCTAGATATATTTGTCATCACCTGAGAAGATAATATTGTGCAGTGTTGGATATATAAACAAATAAAAGGCGTTAGAAATGTTAAAACAATATATTTTCCAATTGAATGCATTCCTATGGCTCCTAGAAGTAGAGTGAAAAATTTAAGTGCTAGTGTGTGGAAATAAATTAAAGCAGGATAATAAATTATAGATGCCTCTCTGTTCTATAGCTCTTATTATTCAATAATTTAATCAGTTTGGTATCAATTTTAACGTTTTCTGCTGTTTCCACATGTTTGTCATCTAGTTATTTTTACGTGCATTAACTTCAGCATCAGTAATTATTTAAGCTGCATCCGATCAGAAAAACATATATTCGTGAATAAATCTAAATTTTTCCTGTTACTAGAAGGCAATTGTAATAGGCAGGGGAGTACAAAGTACATGATATTCATCTATGCACATATTACATTCATATCTGAGAACATGATGATAGCAAAGATTTTTGGTAATGTACTGACATTTGTTTTGCTGGTGTAATGTTGTTGCTCATCTACATATTAAATAATGTGATTGCTTTGCAGTATTGTAATGAAATCATAAAACTACATTGTAAAATCTATTCTTCTACTGTTGGTTCTTTTTAGTTTTAATTTCAGATAATATGTTATTTCCATAGAGTTATCATGAATATATTATTATATCTTTTTATAACAATTAATAATTATTTAAACAGGAAAGAATTTGTGAGTTGGATTGAACATGCTCAATCTGTGAATTCTATTGATAATCTTTTGAATTATCTGGATTTGTGCTGTATATATACATTTCCCATCTCAGATATTTTCAGAAATTTGAAAGAAATAAAAAAATCTTGGTTATTATTGTTATTATAGAAGTTTAATCTCAAAATCAATTCCATTTTAATATGTCTAAAAATTATCAGTTATGTGGTAATTAATCACCTAATATTATCTTTCACTCTAAAGCTGTTTGTCCTATCATTAGCCAATGTTGAGCCTAATATTACTTTTATATGTTGAATGTCCAATTCCTGTATCTTATTTGTTCAAAATAGAAAGAAAGTGTTTTTTTTTAATGTACTTAATATCATGACAAAGATATAATTCAATAAGATGCATTCATCATATTTTAACTAACTAAATTAATTATTCTATTTTATTTGTGAAAAGTAATACTCCTGATTATGTTTCTAAAATGATAGGTTATGCATTTTTATTCTCATTAATTATTGATCATTATGTTATAAATTTAAATCCTATGTCAAACTGCAGTACTAAATCTAATTGTGTGTTTCTTGTTAATTCTATGGATTGTGCAACTGTTGCTTAAAATCTATGTGTAGAATAAAATGTTTTATGTGGTATGTAAATGTATATATATCTTAAATGCTCATATAGAATAAAATATTAATTGTTATTTTACTATATTATAGCTTTTTATAACAATGTAACATTTATAAATGCTGTCCGAGCTGCTAATATGTGTTGATAAAATGTTACCAGTTATTTAGTTTAATCATTCATTTGTCAAAATTAGGTTAATTTCATTGGGTGTGTCAAAGTTCTGATGTACATACTCTTGATAGCTATATATATATATATATATATATATATATATATATATATATATATATATATATATATATATATATAATATATATATCAGAATACTGTATATAATTTCAATATTTTTATATTGTTTCATATTTATATGTAATATTCAATTTTTATTTACATACTTATTTTTAAAAGTATCCTATAATATTTACAAACCTGTTATTGGGAATAAATTCCAACCTTGTTGATAAAATTTCTTTTTCCATTTTTACTTTCAAATAATTTCATAATTATAATTGATTTATAATTTGTATAAGTGAATATTTATGATCATTTGAAATTTAAATGTTTCTAAATTGTTATTAAGAAACTTAATATGAATCTTTTCATTAAACTTCTTCCTTTCAAGTTATTTTTTTTAAATCAGTTTGTGAAAATTTAAAATTAAGGGCAAAATGTTGCAATAATATTGACTTTTCCTTATTAATAAATGTTTAATTGCATATTTTATAGTTATGTATAAGGATTTGTACTTGTTATTTAAACTAACTGAAAAATTGTTTAACCTGCTTATGAAATTGATATCTGCTACAATTGTTGTATATATTTTCTTCAAAAATTTTCCTTTACAGGTGTTCAATGTTGACTCTGAAGTACACACTTATAGATTTGATGGGTTAATTCCATATTTTGTGTACAATATATCATTGAGATGTCGCTCATGGTATGCAGTTGGGGAAGAAATGTGGAGTCCAATAATATCGTTAAAAGTGAAAACAGAATCAGATAGTAAGTATTATATTTTGTATCAGACAATGTTATAAATAAAAATTTTGATCTTTTCTATTCAAATCAATTTATGTTATTTTTAAAATTTATTTCAGTCCCATATGTTTTGCCAGAGGTGAATTCACAAGGCTTTGAACTTTACAATTTTGAAGTTTATCGTAACGTGTCTTTATATTGGAAAGTAAGTCAAATATTTAACATATCTTGTATTTAAAATTAATGAGACTTTGGATTGTTCATATTTTCAATTTACAAATTTTTAAAGATGTTTAAAGATTATTCCTTAAAGTGAAATTTTTTATTGCTTATTATTTATATATTAAATGCAATCATTGTGGAAATATAATAAGCAAAACATTTTTCTTATAATTTTTATGACTTATAAATTTTTATTGTTTTATATATGTATGTAAGTTTATTAAAATCTAAATGTCTATTATTTAGCAAATTTATTGATTTACAAAGAAATCATCTTATATTTAACTATGTATATTAAATATATCATAAGGGTGAAAGTGTCTGAAAATTCTGAAGAAAATTTTCAGGCACTTTCCCCTTCAGTTGTATTTTATTTTGTTACCTTTCCTTCTACCATGAAATATTTAACTATATTCTTTTGTTACGTTTAAAAATATGTGTATCATTGCACAGTTATTTAAAATACTTCCATCATTAAGATTTTCATTTATAGAAATATTATATCATAATTTGATAACTTTTAACTTGTCTGAAGGCATTCTTGTTTCATAATTTTCAATTATTCATTTAAAATAATTATTCCGTGTAATAGCTTAGTATAGTACCATATTATTCTGACAACAATGATACAGAATTATACATTTCTCACTTATTTTTTTTATGTTTTGTTAAATAGCTTAATTTACAACAGTGTAGTTAATAACTTTTAATATTAATCTGCTAATATTCAGACTGGAAAATTTTAAATTATATTATAAATTTTGCACATCATTTATTTTTTGTTAATTAATTTTCAAAAATAACAGAGGCATTTAATTTTCAACTGTAACATCAAAAGTAACATAGAGAATAAACTTTTACTATAATGTGTTGGATTTCTCCTGATGAGTATATGTAAACATAAATTATGTTTGTTAAATAAATAAAATATAATTATCATGTTTTAATTGTATATACTATAAATTGGAATTATCAAAATTATAAGAATGTGAAAGAGAATGAGTAATAAGTAAAATTAATAAATTAGTTCCACATATTATTTTTAGTGATTTATTAAACAGTTTGACAAAATACTGTTCAAAATTTCTATTGTGTAATGCAGACAAGCGAGTGCACATTTTGTAGCATCAAATATATTTTGTCATTGTAAACAATGACATTAATACATTACATAAATTAGGAGTCAAAGATCAGCTGTATTTGTTCTTTCACATACAATGAAAATATGTCTAATACCAATTTATGTCAGAAATGGGGAAATTATCATATACTCTGAAAGATTTATAACCTCATGGAAAATTCACGCAGGAAATTGTCTAATAGCATATATTATTGTTTACTCCATTGCTTAGTGAGAGTTAAAACAACATTTCTGCAGATATGCTTATATGTGATCAAATTTCATATTTGTTAACAAATGATATTTATGTCTTGTAGTAATATTATATATCTCAGTCTACTGATCTTTTGACTTGTTCAGTTTTTCATAATTTTCCTTTTCCTGAGTGCCATGATATAATTCTTTATGTAATTACTATTTCCTCATGCGAATCTAATTTTATAATGACTGATCACTCAATCTTGCTTGAATTCTGTTACTTATATTAGAACATGCTTTTTTGGAGTCTTATTTACTTCAAATTAGTTACAGTAGTCAAGTAAGGATGCACACTTTTCAATGTACCCGACTGAGTAGAAATTAAAATATTTAAATTATATGCTCTTGTAAAATTAAATTATGTATTTGTTAGGTAAATTTGTATTTGTTAGTAATTTTGTGGGGTATCACCTTATGATTCCTATTTTAATGATTTCTTTATAATTCTAATGGTTTGCAATATCTTATTCTAATTTTCATTTCCTGTAAGTTCCCATTTAAATTTTTTAATTCTTCATAACACTGTATTATTATTTCCAAAAATGCAATTTTATTAAAAGTGATTAAATTGCATTATAAATGTTTATTGCAACCATTTCATCATTTTTATTTATACAATAAATTATCTAATATAATCTGAATTTTTTCAAATCAGTTAATACAAAAGCCAATATTATTAGCAAAAGAGACCTATGTTAAAAATGATTCCCCTAAAGGGCAATGTTTTATTTCAGTTTTAATTCTCAATAATTTATCATTGTGATTAAATAGTTTAGTTGAGATTTCTTGCAATATTCTTCAGTACAAGTAATTACTATTTGCATAGCAGTTTTATTGCTTTGTCTGTAAATAAAGTCTTAAATTACTCTAAATATTATTGTAAATATTTACAAAATATAGTTTTTGCATTTATGTACAGAGAGTTTTAATGTTTTTTTTAACTTATAAATTTATTGCATGCTTCTGTTATGTTTAATATTTGCTAATATATGTTGATTTCATTTGCAGCCTGTATCCAAAAGATATTTTAATGGTGAAAGTTTCCATTACCATATCTCATACTATCCAAGTACATTACCTGAAAATAAAAATGTACTTTTTGTGAAGTCATATGTACCATTTGTTACTATAGGCCACTTAAATAATGACTCAGCTTATATATTTCAAATATATTCTGCAAATAAAGAGGGATTATCACTTCATTATAAAAGTCTTTATATTGCTGAGAGAAATAAGAGTAAGTATAATATCAAATTTTCCTATATTTTATACATTGTTTTATCTTTTTTGTTGTCTTGTAATTTTTTAAATATTTTTATTGTTTTATACTTTTATTTTTATATAAAATAAATACTACTAGCAATAAATTATCAACTAAAATGTCTGGAATAACTATAACAAATGATACTATTCCTGAATTTGTAAAGAGTTTAAAAAAAAAAAAAAAAAAAAAACGTTATTTTATTTATTAAAATTACTATATATCTATGTATAGACTTTATTTTTTAAGCACTTATAAATTTTGATTTTTTTAAAGTACACAGATGTTTAAGCTTGCATTTTATAGCTTTAATGATTGTGACATTACTAGAAGTGTTGATTAACTAAATGCTGTTGTCGCTGCTCAGTTTACTGAGATTTGAAAAAATGCAACGTGTTAAAATGGGAACTATTTAAAAGGTGAATTTGCTATTTTAGAGATTAGCTGAAAAAATAGGAATGAGAGTTTTTTTAAAGGTATTAAACCAATGGCTCATTATGTACATTGTCATATGAAACTTTCATTGATTTGAATAAAGTATTATAATTTCCTTCACAAGCCTCAAAACTTTTGTGGATTTGTACTACAAAAGGGGGAAAAAGTGTGCAAAAGTAATTTGCAGTCTCTGATGACAATCTTGTACCACTTTTTTAATTTTTAGTAAACTTCTTTGCTCTTGCTTGGAAAATACTGTAATAACAGCAAACTACTTACTTTAAACTTTTATTTATGTTATCTTTGCACATGAAAATTGAGATGAAATTATTATTCCTATTATTTTAAAGTACATTGACATTTAACTTGTGGTGTAAATGATTTTAAGAATCAATATTTATACTTATGAAAATAATTTTATTTTCTATATATGATGTGTCACAAATTAAATCTATCATTTAAAAATATTCATTTAGAATTTATTTTGATTTATTTTTAGTTCTTTCATTTTGTATTTATTTAATGTAAACAGTGTTTTTCCTTTTAACTTCAGAATACAAATAACAAAAAATGATTTGTAAAAAAACCTGACTATTAAACATTTGGAATTTTCGTTTGGCATATTTTACTGCTTTATCTTTTGAAAATTAATTTCACTGCAAATATTATATATTCTCCAGTTATAATAAGCATTTTGTATTATCATTAAATAATTTTGAATCATTACTATTTGGACTCCTTTAAAATTATATGGATTGTTATCATTTTGTGAAACAGCTTTTACTTACTAAATGAAGAGATTTTAAAGTTATGGTAATTATAAGTTAAATTTAAAAATATTTTTATATATATATATATATACTGATGTATTATCTTAAGGAAATTGTAACCCATAAAAACAGTTTTAGTTATTAACTAAGTTTTTATTTTGTTATTTTTCTTAAGCATAAAAAATGAATTTATTTTACCTGATAAATATTTTTAGTTAATGTATAAGTTTGCTTAAATGAATGCTTCTTCAGATATCTGTGTATAATTAAGAATTTTTAATTAACTCTTTTTGTATTAGTTTGAGATAGTTTTTAATTAATCTAAGCTCGATGGCTTAGTTTCACACTCCCATGGTGCAGGTCCGAGGTTTGATTCTCTGGCTGGCCAAGGTCAACTCAGCCTTTCATTCCTTCAGTGGGTTGATAAACTGAGTACCAAGCATGCTTGGGAACTAAACACTGGGCTGACCACCTAATTGAGACTTGTACTTCTCTCCTCAGAGTCTCTCGGTCAGGAAAACAGAGTTGTTCACTGTAGACCTTGGCTCACATGGGTTGTCTTACCACAAATAAAAGAGTTTTTAATTAATACACTTTTATTTTTTGTTTTAATAAATTTATAAAAATAGTTTAGTATGCTTTTATGATGTGTGTAAAGAATAATATAAAATATTAATGTTGAAAACTCTATGGGAAATATTTCCCATTCACTTTTCATAAATTTTCAGAAAATTATTATTTTTTTCTATTTTTAAAAGTTATTCTATTATATGTAAATTTTTAAAAACAAAACTTGATATATATATATATATATATATATTAAAATAATTTCAAAAGAATTTAAACACAAGGTTTTATCTTTCAGTTGTCCCAACTCCTAAAGAAATTAGAGCTATTTCTCATGAATTAGGTTATTATAATTTATCCTGGACAGTGACTGGAAGATCAGATGCATATTCATATACTGTCTTTTGGTGCTCAAGCATGAAACCTAGCAAATCTCGGTGTGATGGACCCATTCAATGGTCACCCAGTATATTAAAGGAAAACTTTATTCTCAATGTCTCAAATGTGCATATTAACTTTCAATTTGCTGTTGCTGCTGCTCTTGGAAATAAAAGCTCGGGGATGGAATGGACTTCTTGCATTGTTCCTCGAAAAGCTCGTAAGTTTTAACTTCAATTAAATAATTAATTTTTTTATTAAATAATTCACATTTATAGTTTTAGATGTCAAATTCTTTTACTCCTGAATTGCTTATAATTAAAGAAATAACTTGTGATAATTAACAGTTTTAAAGTTAATTTTGGTAGTCTTGTTTATGCCTTGTTTATTGAAGGGAGTTTTTAAATGGAAGCTGTTTCTTTCATATGTGCAAACAATCATTATGTAGCACCTCAAAGAAAAAAATATTTTATATATACTTTCAATAGCATCATTTTATGAAAATACTAATGCATCCTTGAGAAATTCAAATTATATTCTTCTAACATCTGTGTGTATTGATCTTCAAAATCAGGCCATCTTAAATAACTTATATTTCTAATGAATATAAATTGTATTGAAAAAAAAAAAGAAATTGAAATCTATTATACATAAGAAACATTTTGTAAGAGATATTTTATTGGACTTTTATTAACTTCAATGAAGGGGTGGAACTTTTTATGTTAGCAAAAAGTTCTTCTACATTATAAGTGGCTGCCATTTGAATTCAGTTATTCAAGTGTTCAGTGAAACTGTTATATATATTTTAATAAATTTCATATTGGAAAAAGAAATCTCACATAGATATATCAATAATAATATTTCCTTCACTTTCAGATACACCTGCATCAAAATTGTATATTTTTGTTTTAGAACATATTGAAATTTTTTGGAGCTTGAAGAAATTAATTTTTACAAATAAATCATTTTAAAAATAAAGGATGCTTCTAGCTTTTCCTAGAACAAAACAATATCTGAAATTATTCTGCCAATATCATTAACATTATCCTTACGTTTTAAATTAAGGGTACTTAACTTTTCTGTAAAGCTCATCAGTTTGGAGGCTCAACTCATTTCTAAATGTGACTACTGTTAATGCTTTGAAATTTAGTTTAAATCATAAGTTTTTGGTTAATTGCCTTCATGTCTTTGAGGTAAATTACACCTCACCAAAAAGTTGCCACAGAGCGACAAATCAAGTCAATCAGATTTGTTTACTCTTCTAAATTTCTGTAACTAACATAATGAATGTGTTAATGAGGTGGAACATTTTGAAATATCTCACACAATTCTCAGATTATGAAAAAAATTAAACTTATATTATTGTACTTGATGTATCAAATGAGCAAATTGTTTATATTCTTTCACAATGACACTTTCTAAATGACTGGTTTTATTTTTTCGAAAGAAGTGCTTATGTATAACAATTTTCACCACTATAATAGCAGTTACAGCAATTTTATATCATGTATGCATTATAATTCACAGTGAAGCAAAGCTGAATTTTTTCCATGGAGGAAGGAACATAAGTGGAGCTGCCCTATTGGTCAGTTCTTTATGTATGTGCCATATTTCTTCTGTCTTCCAAAACATTATTCTAAAACCTGTTGTTTACTATTAAGCCTCTTGATGAATTTGTTGTTATTCACAGTTTTCTAATTTACTACAAGTAGACCTTCAAAAAAAAAATTCCTGCAATAAATTTTCATAGGTAATTTTATTAATCTTTAAAACATTTTGCTCACTAAAGTTAATGTTTCTAATCCTGTTGCATGTGCACCTCATATTGTTAAATTTTATGTGCCTAAAAGCAGCCAAAAAAAAAAAAAAAAAAAAAAAAAAAACTGATTTTATTGCAAAATATATTACTTGAAATCAGGCATTAATGTTTTATTTATTTTTTAACTTAGTTATGTATTAGATTTCCTGTGGCAGAAGAAAGGCTTAAAACCTTTGTAATTTGAAGGATATCACATGTTTTTAATTATTTGTTAGAAAAAATTTTTTTTACTGACTATGGTCTTTCTGAACTTCCATTAAAAAAATATTTGAAAGAAAATATACTTATTTAAACTTCATTGCTTAAACAAAAATTATTTGAATCAATGTTTATTTAATCATTATGAAAGAAAAATTTCATTTTGTATTATATTAAAAACTCATCACACAGTAAAAGAATTAATTTAAAAGAGAATTAATTTTATAAGTCTTGGAATTCATTTAATTATTTTGCTAGTGAATGAATTCCAATTTTTTAAAAACAAAAATACTGAGTTTTTACCATTACATTAATATTAAAATATCCTACTTCTTGAGAAGATATTTTTATCTTACATAAATCTTATTAAATATAATAAATTAAGTTTTATTGAAATTCAATTTTGGATAAAAAAAATATTTTATTTAGTTTTTAGGTTTCCTATACAGTTGACTTTATATTATAATTTTTTTTTTACATTATTCAATGAAATTTATTTACAAATTATTGATAATAACTTTTTTTTTTCTAATATTGGACTAAATATACACCAAAGGAAAAATGCTTTTACTATATAGATATAAATAAGTTTATTTACAGAAGAATAATTTTTTCTTATAAAGGGAAAAATTATAACCGAATAGCAGAATATTGCATGCCTGGATAAAATCACAGGGAATAACATGGGTAAGAAACTTTGCCACTGAATATCAATAAAGAAAAGAAAAATCGACATTTTTCATGATTATAAATATAATAATGTGATATTTATTTAATTCATAATATTCAAGTTCTTATCTCAAAATCAATGTGGTGAATAACAGGCCTAAAAATTCTTGATTGAAATACATAATATTGAAATACATTAATATTAATAATTAGCAAAAATACAAAATAAGCACTTAACTATCAATAAAAATAATTTTTTAAAAAATAGTAAGTAATTTAGGTCACTTTTATTTTGATATGTGCAATTTAAATAAAAATAATGCTTGCTTACACTGTGTCCTCAATGAGAAAGAGCTGTTTCTCTTGAAAGACAAAGTGGGCGTGGTATCGTCCTCTACCTACTTCACCAGTGTTCATGATATTTCCTGGTTAGAACTACTTTTATATTCCTTCCTCCATAGTTTTCTCTCTGGAGTTACAGGTAAAGTTATGATTATTTATTTATGGAATTCTATTTTCTTTTTTAACATTTTGAAATTCATAGTTTAGAAATTATATCCTTTGTGAAATTCAGTTTTATGTTTCTTATAATTATACACATTGCGTAGATTGTATATATTTTTTAAAATTTTTCTTGCATTCTTTCTGTATACTGTAGCTCTAGGAAAAATTCCCATTAGGCATATTGAACAAAAAAGCTCTTCTGCATTAAAAATTATATGGAGTCTTGATTGTGAAGCTCAAAAATCTGTTATTGATAGATATGAAATAACATATTGTAAACTTGGGAAAAATACAGATTGTAAAGGTTTGTTTTAAATTCTAATGTTTTTTATAACTTTTAAGGCAGCATTGATCTTTACCCATTTTATCAAAATCTTGCTTTTCATAAAAATATGTATTTTTTAGTTTCAACTGCAGAATCAAATGATGAAAGTTACATTCTGAATGATTTAAGCCCATTTTCCAACTATAGTATAAAATTAAGAGCATTCAATAAGGAAAATATACCCAGTGAAGACATGGAAGAAAATTATCAATTCACATTACCTGGAGGTAAAGTCAGAAATATTAAATTATCTGTTTCATTGTTGATTTAAAATGAACTAAAGTGCAATTTGAATATAGCCATAATAATACTTTTGCCTTACGACCTAAAATTTGTGAAATTTATTATAAAACTTTTACATTCAGTTTAAGATTCATGAATTTGGCAACATAAAAAATCAGAGCACATATTTTGTGACTTAATTAAATCAATTTTTAAATCAATGTTGCTTTGAACATTCATGAAAAATAGTTTCCTTCATCAACAAGTAAATATTGATGAATTGTTCAAATGGTGTTCTTACTTTAATGCAAATTTTACTGACAATTTACATTTTTTCTTATATTCAGCAGACTTCATCAAATAGTTGAATCAAAGTGCTGGGTGTAATTTTGTTTACTAAATATTATTATAGAACATAGGTATCTGCAAAGAACCTCATTTTAATCTTTTCTGATACTTAGCAGAAATAGTTATGTTAAGCCAAAATTAGTCTTCTTTAAACACAAAGTGGTTGTTTTGTTCTTTTCAGTTGAGATCATGACTACAACACTTTATTATAACTGTCATTGGTTTAAAATATCGATGACGTCAAATAACCTTTCATCTGCGTCACATCGTATTGAAGCAGCATCATAAATCCAACTTCTTCATGAATTTGCTGCCTTCCTTCAGATTGCATTCTTAAACCTGCAATAAATAAGGCGAAGTTCACCATTGAATGTCTAAATGTCTTCACACAATAAGAAAAAATCTATTCATTCATTTTTAATAAAATAGTAATTTTTAATTATAAATTTTTCCAGTTGTAAAAGTTTTCAAAATCATGAAAATAACGTTCTAAATAGTGTTCAAATTTTCAAATCTTTAGCAATATTGCTTCGAAAGTTGAAACACATTGAAAATAGAACAGAAGAGAAAGCAAATTGAAACAGACAAGACAAAACATCCACTTTATGGTTAGTTTAAAGAAA
Organism: Latrodectus elegans; assembly: GCA_030067965.1. Lineage (NCBI taxonomy): Eukaryota > Metazoa > Arthropoda > Arachnida > Araneae > Theridiidae > Latrodectus > Latrodectus elegans. The sequence continues at coordinate 75,295,879 of CM057812.1, read as the reverse complement.
ATCAGTGGATTATAAATTATCTCTAGTTATATTCTTCATTGAGAGCTACAAACATTTTAGCATAGAGTTCCAAAGGTATCCATCATAACCTCCCCTACCTACCTGATTATTCAAATTGGCAAGAACGATTTAAATTATTCCTTTAATTTAGTATGAAACAACTTATTGAATTTAAAAATGTGTATAATTAACAGTAAATGTGTCATTTGCTTGTGATATACGTTTGCTTAACGTACATTTTTAAAACTAACTATATTCAGAATATTTATGAGTAAAAGATAAAAACATTACAAGTATGTCAACTTATATCCATTTAAAAAAAATATTTACCTCACAAATAAGAGTTGAGTAAACAGCATTTATAAAACGCAAATTTTGATATAGTATTATTAAATTCACTTAAAATACATATTTCTTTACATAATATTTTTTAATTATTTAAAAAAAAAAAAAAAAAAAAAACTAAGAAGATGAAGGTTTTAATCTAATGTTCTACTGACAATAATAAAAATATTCCATTAATTAAGCCATTTTTAATATTTAATTTATTTTGAAATTTAGTTTTTTGAGTTAGAAAGTTTTTCCCATAAATTGATCTTAAGAATTTAGGATTGAAATTACATAATTTCGGATATCCAACCTAAATCATAATTTTAATGCTCAATTAGCTCTGATGCCTATTTTGTAAACAAACCTGTATATTTGATGATGCTGTGTCCATGGAGTATGTGCAAATTCTTAATTGTTCCGAAGCTGTCTAAGACAGCCCTGGTGATCTCTAAAGTTTTATCTGAAAAAAAAAAGCTCCACAGTTCTGGTGTTAAAAAGCTTGAATATTTCATGGAAAGAATAAAGTTGCCAAATTCCCTAAGGGATTGTACTTCTGCCTGTTGGTTCATGCAGAGTATTTTTCTCTCTCTACCATGCAATGGAAACCTATGGCGGCATTGCACTATCCCTTGTTCAGAGATGTGCTCTCCAGGGGTCACAAGCTCCTCCGAGAGACCTGGATATTTGATAATTCTATATGACTTAAAAAGTTCTTATTAATAAATGATTGAGAAATTTTGATGAGATAATTAAATGCAGAAAATAATTAGTCCAAATGTAATATTGCTTTTAGGCACAATATTGATATTTTGCAAAGAATATCATTTTAAAATTTCCCTATACTTAACATAAATAAATACAGGAAAGCTCCAAAACATCCACTTATTAACATAAAATCTTAACTTTGATATAGTAGTGATTAGTTGAGCATGTAATTTTCTATACAATTTAATTCTACCAGGAAAAAAGTTAAAGATATGAAATTGCATAGAAAAGAATTCTTATTAATCATGTAAACACATCAAATTGTTTGCATTTAAGATATATAAAAAAATTTTATTATTGAGAGAAATACAATATATATATATATATATATATATATATATATATATATATATATATATATATATATAATTATGTCCTCTTGTTGGCTCTTTTGAGCATAATAAGTCTTGCAGTCCAATAAAGAAAGGAAGTATCTCTGGGAGTGGAGAGCGTCTTGAAATGTGAAGAAGTGTGGGCTTCCTGGAGAGCAGAACATTTCCAAAGATGTCACACATCCATGACAACATGTTCCCTACATAAAATGCAGTCTGGTGAATCTACATGCCTTATGTGATATAGATGTTTTTAGAGAAAACCATGCCCAGTAAGTAACCTGAGGCAGGAGACCCATATAGATCTAGGTAGATCTCTGGGGGATACGTGAACTCAGCAGGGTCCTCCAAGAGGCATCAACTGCATTCTCTTTGTAATATATTTTTCGCTGGTAATGGATAACCCATTTAGAAGTTGAAGATGCCTTCATTAAGAAAAAAATCTGCAAGAGAATAATGAAGGCTGTAACAGGTTTAGCATTACCCAGGGTGCACCATGAGGAGGCCTGTTGCAATACACCCCTATATATATATATGTATATGTATATATATGTATATGTATATATATGTATATATATATGTATATGTATATATATGTATATATATATGTATGTATATATATATGTATAT